>JADRCH010000170.1:703852-816255 GCA_019843965.1 Rhynchomys soricoides | reverse complement strand
TAAAAGCTAAAGCCTTTATTGTCCTTAGTCAAGGGAAACAAGGCTTTCACTACAGGGTTCTGTGGAGTCTGAAATGGAGGAGACCACACATGAGGTCTGCTGTGCCCTAAAGAGGCATAATACAATGGCCTTAGCCCTCTGACTACTGTACAATGAAAACTGCTGCCAGTAGCAGCCCTAGACTAGGACCTCAGCACCTCATCCCTCCCCACAGCCTGCAAGATTCACGTCTGGGTTTCCAACTTCAGCACAATACAGTAGAGATATAAAGATAGCTATCAAATACAAGACTGACTATAAGTTCTGTTCTAACTCTACGGGGGAACATATGGGATTAAACAAAGGATCTTTAAAAAATAGAGAATCTAAGTTGGATTATGGTTACATTGGTGACTGTTTATGGTTTCTAACTTGTTTATACCTGAGTAACTAAATGGGTCTTTTCTCATTTTGACTTATATTGGTGTGGTTTGGACATACTATCACCATGTAGTTCAGACTGACTTCCAACTCATGATCCTTCTGCCTCAGCCTCCCTAGTGCCGGGACCCCAAGCACGGTCCACCACCTTTGGCTTATACAAAGTCTCAAAATGAGAAACATAAAGCAAAGACAGTCGCTGTGTCTTGTCTTAGCAGATGTGAATACTCACTAACCTGAAGCCGAGGGCACACTGCCTCTTTACCCCACAGTCTCAGAAGGACATGTTCTTGGGACAATCTTCCTCCCTGAAGCCTGGCAACTGGAGATGAGGAGAGAGTGATTGCCCCACCCTGCAGCCTGGCCCACAGTAATAGGGGAGCTGGTGGAGACTCCTGAGAGCTGGGCTGAGGGCACAGGCTAAACAGCTTCCAGAAAGTTCACCTCTACAGGACAAACTCCATCACATGGTCCCTGAGTATCAAAAAAGCAGTTGGTGACCCAAAGGCTCCAAAAGCAAGACAAGAGCCTGATCCCCACCACAGTGCTCATACTTATGCATGGTGGATTGTGCACAAGAGGAGCAGGCCCAGTGCATTGTGGGAACAAGAGAACAGCCATGGTCTCATATGGTCAGTAAAGGAAACATGCAGATAAGAAGGTTTTTCCCATGGTGGGTACAGTAGCAGTGCTGGGCAGCCTGGTTTAATAAAGCCTCTCAGTGCACTGTTGGCAGCAGACACACACTGAGGGTGTCCAAAGGGAAAATCAGCTCAGTCAACAGCAGCTGAAAAAAGTGTCCAGGAGGTCAGCAGGTGCTCACCCAAGCTCTGCAAAAGTGAAAACAAACCCAGAAGTCAGAGAATATGGGCAAGTCTTTAGACCAAAGCAATTGCAATTGAGAGGAATTTGCGTGTTTAAGTGCTAAACAAGGACTAAAGAGATTCAGATTCAGAAAACAAAAAGCTTGCGATGAGGAGAATCCAGTGTCTGGTGAGCCAAGGCTATTCCTATCCTGCAGCAGGTGTTACCACCTGACCCCATCTGTTCTCCTACCATCCAGTGAAAGGTTTTTATCATTTATTTTGTAAATAAAAAAAAACTTTAGTAGCTCTAGAAATGTTTTTAGGAAGAAAGCAATATGACTTTGTGTCATATTTAAACATAAACAACTTTTGAGTTTTGCTTCATTCTGATTTGTTTTATAAAAGGTCTTGCTTGGAGACCTGGAACAAGTACCATAGTCTTGCCTCAGTCTCCCAAGTACTGAGGACTGCAGAGTGCGGTGCTTTTCATCCTGTAATGCAAAACTACTAAACTTCAGCATGAGCTACCTTTGTGCACTGAATATGTCTTGAGCATTTTAATTACCCCTAGTGTCATATTACTGAATTATTTCCTTTTTTTTTTTAATTCAAAAGCAAGAGGTTTATTTTCAGGTGCATCAGGGTCAACCCTCAATCAGTCTCTCAAGGCGAGTGACTAGAAGACGACCCCGAATGGCTATTACAAGCAGTTTTTATACTTTTTAGGGGCACAGGTTACGTCAGCAAGGTTACAGTTCAGACTTATTGGCTAAGCATATTGACCTTTAAATCTATTGGCTAGCAAGCATGACACACATTTGAACTCTACCTTGGGCTTTCCAGAGGGTCAGGTAACTATCAGTCAGTACACTCAGAATTTTCTAACTCAAGAATGTTCCTGTGGGTGGAGAATGGAACTTGGCCTAGCCTTGGCCCCAGACAGGAGGGGGAAGCTGTAAGGAGGGTGTGGGACTGGAAAACCCCTTAGGGTCCCTCATTCCCCCCTTTTCTTGTACAAGCTCCATCTTGGAGCTATGCTCAGGGGTCTCTGGTAAATACCCCATATTCTTCAGGTCCTGTCGTCAGGGTCTCATATTGTTGCCACAGGACCATCAGCTGCACTGCTCCTATTCTCTCCTTTATGAAGGCTATAAGCTTGTTCAATATGCAGGGCCCAATGGTCAACAATAGCAGGAGGACAATTAGGGGCCTTAACAAGGTGGATATGAGGGTGGTTAACCAAGGGGAGGAGTTAAACCAAGACTCGAACCAGCCCTGACTCTGTTCTCTCTCTCTCTCTTCTGCTTGGCTAACCCTTCTCTCACCTTGGCCATTGAATCTTTAACAACCCCAGAATGGTCTATATAAAAGCAACACTCCTCAGCTAAGGCAGCACATAGCCCTCCTTGCTGGAGGAAAAGTTAAGTCTAATCTCTTCCTATTCTGTAGTACTACTTCCGATAATGAAGTCAATGATTCTTGAAGGTGACTGATGGAAGTTTCTATTCTCTCTATATCTAAATCAATGGTGGCCCTCAGACTGTCATAATTTTTCCCTTGTAAGACCAAAGAGGAGGTCCCAGTGGCTGCCTCAGCCACCTCCAACCCCAAACGAAGGGAGAGAATGAGTGCTGTAACAGGTTTGTCGGAGGGGCACATAGGATAGGGGAAGAAACCAGAATCCAAAGGTACCACCAAGCAGTCATGATCAAGGTTGAGTAATTGTAAGCTTGAATGGATTATCCTTCTTCTGTACCATCCAGCGGGGGTCTCTGGGGAGCGGGGCGTCTGCATGTTTCACATGGAAAGCATGCAATACTGTCCACCTTGACAGCTGTGGGAGTGGTTAGCAGCACCAGGAAGGGTCCCTTTCACTGGGTTTCCAGTGACTGTGCCTGATGTCTCCTTATGTAGACCCAGTCATCAGTCTGAGGGGTCTCTGGCATCCCTGGAGCATTTAAGGCAGACAGTTTGGGCCAAATCTCATGTTGTATTGACTGAAGGGCTTGGAGCTTCAAGAAGAGATTCCTATCAGTGAGTTGAGATACCTCCAGGGAGGGCCCAGTGGACACCAAGGGAGCTGGGGTACCAAACAGGATCTCAAAAAGGGTCAAGTTAAAATGGTAAGGGGAGTTCTGGGCTCAGAACAGGGCCAGGGGAAGGAGCACCACCCAGTCAGCACCAGTCTCCAAGGACAATTTAGTTAAGTTCTCTTTCATGGTTCTGTTCATTCTCTCTACCTACCCTGAGCTCTGGGGATGATATGCACAATGGAGCTTCCAATTAATTCCTGATATCTCTGCCAATTCCTGACTTACCTTAGAGACAAAATCAGTATTATTGTCTGATCCAACTACCTTGGGCACTCTGAACCTCCAGAAAATTTCCTCTAATATTTTCTTGGCTACCGTGGTAGCTGTTTCCTGCTTGGTGGGGAAAGCCTGAACCCATCCAGAGAAAGTATCCACAAACACTAGAAGGAATTTGTAACCATATTTTCCTGGCTTAACTTCTGTAAAATTGACCTTCCAATATACTCCAGGCCGTTCTCCCCTAGGTGTTTTGCCCTGTTTACTCTTGGCTGCATAAACATTCACTTGCTGGCACACCTTACACTGTTCTACTATCTCTCTGGCCCAAAATCTGAGGTCATCAGGCCCAAAATCTGAGGTCCATTATATATACTTTAGACCCCTTTAACTGCTTGGACAAGCTTTTTATCCCCTAAATGAGTCCATCTGTGCATTTGGCCTTGCCTTTTGCTTGCTTTCTGGGGAGCATAGTTTTCCTTCTTGTGTGGGCCATTGCCCTTCTTCTTTAGGTAATAGTTGGTAGGGTGGCTAGCAATCTGAGTCCTTTCTTCTTCAGTAGATTCTAAGTGAGGCCATCCCTTAGTTCAGTCCCATTTCCCAGCAGGTGTTTCTTGCAGGCCCATAACTGGGATAGGCTCCTGCATAGTCACTTCTCGAGCCACTTGACTTTCCTGGTTATTGCCTTGGGTCATTGAGTCTCTTCCCTTCTGATGTCCTGGGCAACAGCTGATACTCACAGTTGCCAGTTTCATCAGGGCATCCAAGAGATACAAGATTTCCTGCTTGTTTTTTATTTCTTTTCCCTCTGATGTGAGCAGTCCTCTCTCTTGGTATATAGCCCCATGAACATGGGCTGTGGCAAAGGCTTACCTGCTGTCCGTGTAGATGTTAATTTTCTTCTGGCCCCAAGTTCCAATGCTTTGGTGAGGGTAATTAGCTCCACTTTCTGCACCAATGTGTATGTGTGGGAGGGATAGAGTTCAGCCCAGGTGACATTTGTGCCGTCCACCACAGCAGCACCTGCCCGTCTCTGACCTTCATGGAGAAAATTGCTCCTGTCTGTAAATCAGGTAGCCTCGGCTTTCGGCAGAGGTCAGTCAGAGAGGTCCTTCCTCCACCCATGGGCTCTCCTTTTGGGCCAGTTAGTTGTGGCCCATGGGGCAGGAAGTGTATCTGAGCCCCCATCTTGGAAAGTGAGTCTCACCCCAACAGGGGTAGGGACAGTCTGGAATGATCCTAAATGAATGGGATACCCGGCTCATCCCTAGGTCCACTGTTCTTTGGGTAGTCTGTGCCATTTTGATGCCAGTAGCTCCTTGGACCCAAGATTTTTTTCTTGGAAACGGGGCCATCGGCTTAGAGGATGGAGTGTTGAGCTCCTGTGCCCACCAAAAATTGAGTGGGTTTCCTCTCCACTCTCAGAGTTACCCTGGGTTCAGGGAGGGGGTCCGAATTCTGTCCTCCCTAGTCGCTGTTTTCCCCCAGGGCTAACACCTTTGCTGTTTGGGGGGGTGTTTTCCCAAGGCCTTGGATTTCCCACCCCCACGCCTCCCGGCCTCCGTTTGTTAGGACACTCTCAGGCACAGTGGCCCCTCTTCTTGCAATATGTACACTGGTCCTTTTCAAGGGGTTTTCTGTCTCTCTTCAGTTAGAGTCTCTCTTCTCTGCTTTCCCTGACTACTGCAGTCAAGAGTCTCTGTAAATTCCTTTCCTGTTGCTTTTCTTTTTTTCATCTCCCTTTCATCTTCTTCCTTTCTCTTTCTCTGCTCCTTCTCCTCCTCTCTCTCCCTGTTATGGCAGACTTTCTCAGCAACCTGCACTAAATCCCTCAATGACTTATCCTGTAGTCCCTCTAGCCTCTGATGCTTTTTTCTATAAAAGCCATAGTCATAGTAGCTTTGTGCTCCTCGCTGTTGGGGTCATAGGGTGTATACTGACAGAATGTCTCCATGAGTTGTACTAGAAAGGCAGCAGGTGACTCATCTGATCCCTATCTAAGCTCATGTGCCTTGGTTAAATTTGTGGGTCATCATGTGGCCCCCTTGAGTCCTGCCAATGGAGCCTGGCGGTAGACCTTCAGGTGCCCCTTACCTTCTGCTGCATTAAAGTTCCAGTCAGGTCTAATCAGGGAAAATCCATTGTGATGATAGCCTGGTCAATCGATGGTGCCCCCGTGTCTGAGGGGGCATTCTTTCTGGCTTCCTGCACTATCCTCTCTCGATCTTTGGTCATGAGTTGTTGGATATAATCCCAGGTGGGCTGATGAGTAAATAAAACAGTCTCAAAGAGATTAATCAGCCCCTTAGGGTCATCTGAAGGGGGGTGTTTGGCCTTCCAGTTGTACAAATTGGCTGAAGAGAAGGACCAATATTGTATAATCTGATTGCCCTTATCTAGAGGATCATATGTTCTCATTGGGAGAGTTGACATGGTATCAGGGGAGGTGGCTCTCAGACCTGAGGTCCCCATGGCAGAACCGGGAAGTTGGGGGTCTCCTCCCACTCCTTCCTCCAGTAAAGGGGGGATTCAACAGCCTTGGTCCCATATTGGCTGAGGATCCCGGGGCTGGTGCTGGTGCAGTTTCCCAGAATTCTGCTTTCTCTCTGCCTCCCTCGTCTGCTTTATATGCTGTGCACTGCAGAGTTCAATTTTGGTTTGACAATCATGAAGCTGGGAGTGGGATTAGTTAGAAAGCAATGGGGTCAGTAGGAGACCCTGCCTTTACTTGAGGCAGTCACTGATGAAGCCTGTTATTTTTGTTATCTCAAGGAAGGTGTGTTAGGCACCCTTCTTATGGCTACAGTTTGAGTTCATGATAAAAAGACATTGCAGCAGGCCTGTGAAGGATGAGTCGCACTGCATCAGCAGACAGGAAGTGGGACTCTAACCTAAAACTTCACAACTAGCCTGCCCCAAATCCTTCCATGACACTGTCCCTCTTAGGGTTCTACAACCTTCCAAAGGCAGTACCACTACCTGTGGACCCAGTGTTCCAAGACATGAGCCACAACAACCTGTTCAAGAGGTTTGATCAATTCACAACATAATATTTTATACAGAATATACTCAAACTTTCAAGCATCTACAACATCGTAAGGCTGTTGGGAAAACTGGACTGTCACAACAGAATGTGTTAGGGAGCGTACGGAGCGCTGGCTGGGACAGCTGCCATGCAGGAGGGGCTAATTTCATCTTTACCTCCCCCTTTCCCATCCTCTTTCCCTTCCGCCCTGCTCCCTCCCCCCTCATTTTTTATTTGAGACATGCTTTCGTGTAGACCAGGTTAGATTAGGCTATGTCTTGAATTCTGCTCCTCCTGCCTGTGTCTCCCAAGAGCCAGGGTTATGTGTGTGCACTATTGTGTAGTTTAGGATTTGTTTCTTAGGAGATAATTTAGTAGTGTGATGCTGGAAGTAATTAAATGTTCAAGCTATATTTTGAGCACAAAAGTGACTGCATGCTAACATTTAGTATCTTTGCATTTTCGGATGGAAAGCTGGGCATAGTGGTATGTAACTTTAATTTTATCCAAGGCCTACTTATAATGATGATTCTTAAATACTTTAACCTGCCTTGTAGCCCGCCACCTACTAGAGGTAGTGGAAAAGAAAGGATACAGGGGAAGCAGATCTGTTTAGAAATAGTTCTTTGGAGCAGATCCCATCTGTGTTGTCAGGAAATCAGGAGTTCAGTTCACAGGTCAGCAGTGGCAGCCAATACTTGCAAATACTTTACAGATATACCAGCAGTCTAGTTAGGTAGAACCAAGATAGCAGCAGTGGTGGAATGACCTAACAGGAACAGCCAGGCCTCAGCCTTGGCATGAGTCAGCAGGAGGACCAGGGCCAATAGGAACGCCAGGAAAAGTTCTCAGCTGTGCCTCTCTCAGGGAAGTGAAGATCAGTGAAGATCATCGAAGACTCAAGACCAACAAGCATTGCATAGCATAGCTCTATAGGCAATCCGTGCTTGCCAAACCAAGCCTCCAGCTCCTGTCACTCTGTTGGGTCCTTTTTATACTCCCTCCAAACATCATGTGTCCTCCAGTGATCTTGCCCCACCATGTGTCTTGCCTCAGCATGCGAGTCTGACTTAGCAAAACTCCACGTGAGTCTGTCTCAGCTGACATCACTCTGTCCATCAGCCTCAGTCTGGGGAAGCAGCAAGAAGCTGCAGTACACCACCAGAAGCTTTTTGGTATGTTTCTTTCTGTGGATTTCTGACAAATGGAGCTCAACTATATAATCTACAGCAGACCAACACAAGTGTGTCATTAGTGAAGAATCCATCACGTGGCCTTTCAGGTGCTTGCTTTAGCAGAACATCCCTTCACCTGTGTCTGTTCCCGCTGATTGTTCCTTCCCGTGTTTAGCCCAGTTAAACACCATCCAACAAAACTGACTTTCGAAAGACTCCTAAGTATCCCCTTCAGTGGTGCATACTGCAAGCCTCAGTACCTTGGAGGCTGAGGTAAGAGTATAGTACTCTTGGAGTTCCAGGTCTCCAAACAAGTTCTTATATAAAATAAATCAAAATGAAGCAAAATTCGATGTGTTTATGCTTAAAAGTAACAGACGGTTACATTCCTTCTTTCCTCTAGGTGTTTCTAGAGCTACTAAAAGTTTTCATTTGCAAAACAATTGATAAAAACATTCCTTTGGATGGTAGGAGAACAGATGGGGCAGATGGTAACACCTGCTGCAAGATAGGAATAACCCTGGCTTTTTGCTTCTTCCACTTTACCATAGACAGGACCCTGCTCATTTTAAGATTTTTTTTTTCTGAAGGTAAATATCCTTTAGTCATTGTTTAGCACATAAACTTGCACGTTCCTCTCAATTGCAATGTTTTTAATCTAAAGATTTAACCACTTTTGCTGCCTTCTGGGTTATGTTTCCACTTTGGCAAAGCTGGATGAGCACCTGCTGACTTCTTGGATGCTTTCTTCAGCTACTGTTGGTGTCTGCTGCTAGATTACTACGATTCCTTATTAAGCTAGGCTGCCCAGCACTGCTACTGCACCCACCATGGGAAAAACCTTCTTATCTGCATGTTTGCCTTGTTAACCTCATGAGACCATGGCTGTTCTCTCTTTCCAGTGTCCACTGGGCCTGCTGCTTTTGCTCTCCTTTCACCATGCCTAAGAACGGATGCTGTGCTGGTGATGAGGCTCTTATCTTGATTTTGGAGCCTCTGTGTCATCAACTGCTCCTTTGGCATGTGATGGGGTTTGTCCTGTAGAGGTGACCTTTCTGGAAGCTGTTCAGCCTGTGGCCTCAGCCCAGCTCTCAGGAGTCTCCACCTGCTCCCCTATTACTGTGGGCCAGGCTGCAGGGTGGGGCAATCACTCTCTCCTCATCTCCAGTTGCCAAGCTTCAGGGAGGAAGATTGTCCCAAGTACATGTCCTTCTGAGACTATGGGGTAAAGAGGCAGTGTGCCCTCAGCTGCAGGATAGTGAGTATTCATGTCTGCTAAGACAAGACACATCTACTCTCTCTGCTCTGTGTTTCTTATCTTGAGACCTTTGTATAAGCCAAAGGTGGTGTAGAGTGCTTGGGGACCCAGCACTAGTAAGGCTGAGGCAGAAGGATCATGAGTTTGAAGTCAGTCTGAACTACATGGTAATAATATGCCTAAACCACACCAATCAAAGTCAAGATGAGAAAAGACCCATTTAGTTACACAACTATAAACAGTTAGAAAACCAAACCAAACCAAAACAGTCACCCATGTATCTACAATCCAACTCAGATTCTTTAAATCTTAAGAGATCCTTTTAGATTTCTTAGTGCTCGCCCCTCCTGAGGTAGAATAGAGTTTATAGTCAGTCTTGCACTTTGAAATGTATCACTACAATTCTCCTATACTGTGCTGAAGCTGGAAAGCCAGAGGAGAGGGGAGCAGGCCAGGAGGAGAGTGAAGGTGCTGAGTTCCTAGTCTGAGGCTATTACTGGCAGTAATTTTTCATGGTACAGTAGTCAGAGGGCCACACACATCATATTACTCCTCCTTAGGCCTAGTAGACCTCATGTGTGGTCTCTTTTCCTTCAGACTCCACAGAACCCTGTAGATAAAGCCTTGTTTCCCTTGACTAAGGACAATAAAGGCTTTAGCTTTTAAGAGGAGAGCAGGCCACTTAGAAGTTCACCCAACTCAGCCATTCTTCTGAAAGGCTGGATCTTTGAGGAAGATGGCAGTTGAATGGGGGTGGCTCAGAAGCAGGTCTAGAGCCACCATGCTAAGTACTAGTACATGCTAAGTACTGGAGGGTCTCTTCCCATCACAGGCTAGTTCTGCCCTGTGTTTGGCTCCAGAAAGTGCTGATGCTCTCCATTGTGACTGCTGCAGGCAGTCATGGTCCAAGCACTTTTGAGGGCAGGCTCTCCTCTGGCTGCAGGTGCAACACTGAGAGGATGATGATGGCTGGGTAGGTGGTGAGGACACAAGGACCCACAACCATGTCTGACCTAGACATGGAATCTGCTGTGATGTGTGGAAAGATGCAGTGGCTAAGGCATGGGGTTTGTGGGCAGAAGAGCTGAGAGACAAGGAGGGAGGAGATGAGAAGACAGGACAGTGGAGGGAAGAACAGAACAGCGCACATTACCCTGGATGTGAAATCTTACTGTACACACCCATGCATGTTAATTAATATTCAATAATTCACAGTGGCACACCCTGTGTCAGGAGGTCGGTAGTCAAGATGGTTAACATGGCGAGAGAGTAGCTTAAATTAATTCTTCTTTGTGCTTAGAGGGCGGCTGAGTGTTTAGAGCACAGCGTGGAGTCACACAGCTGCTGGAGGTTATGTCTTTATTGGGGTGCATTACAGGGAAAAATCCATCATCACAGACTTGTGTATCTTTGAGATTGTCTTGGGAACAGGCTGAGGGCAGGCTTGGAACAGGGTGTGGGCAGGTTAGGGATGGGATGTGGGCAAGTTGGGGGCAGACAGGAGACAGGCTTTGTTGAACCCAATGGGTATCAGAAGAGCTTTCTCATGGAGACTCTCACTCATGCAGGCCAGGCTTTTCAGCTATTTGCCCTGTATGACTCTATTAACCCAGGGCACATATGGGGAGATTCGGGTGAAGACCGCAGGGGGCTTTGCATCTCCACGTCCATAAGATACAATACCATGGGCCACCCCAGCACACAGTAGTGGTCCCCCGGAGTCTCCCTGTATGTTAGAAAAATCACACTATGAGCATAGATCACCTTCCCCCAGCTACAGACCATCCACCATGGCTAACTCCAGAGGGAAGTGAGGGGTCCTGGTTCCCTTTGAGTTGTAAGTTAGGGATTTAATGACTCATTTGTTTTACTCTGGCTTTGTCCCTGTGTTTAGATTGTTTCCCTTTGCTCCCTTCATTTCTGTTCTGGAGGTTCATCAGAAGGCTATAGGAAGGGCATTGGCATAGGCATATGAGAACAAGAGGGAGAATTTCAGTCCCAGAGTCTCAGGCTAGTGGCCTAAGAACACAGGCATTAGTCACTGCCACAGAGAGCTGTTTGGCACATTTCCTCCACGGATGCTGTTGCCTGATGTGGGGAGGAAGAGCAGGTGTGAACTCACCTTGTATGCTGATTTTATCTTTCTGGGACTGCCTACGCAGACCTGGAAGTTATCCTTGTAATGCCGATAGTCTTTACAGGCCTCTTTATCCATGATTCTCAGTTTCACCTCTCTCAGGATATCTGAGGTAGGTTCTGTCACTCCAGTTCGCCCCCAGCCAGCTGCCCGGCACATCTTCCCAGGGTCAATAAAGTCAGAGGGACTAGGCAGGGGAATTATATCCACAGCAGGAGTCACCTTGGCTTTCTTTTGAAGCTGTTGAGGCAAGGAGAGGAAGATGTCAAAGCAGTGAAGGATGCTTGGACATGGGTCCATTCCCATTGGGAATTCAGTAGTGGGTTCTGAGGAAATGATTTGTACAGGAAATAATGTGAAGGCCTGAACCAGGAGGAGAGATAAGGATGGGAGACGTAAGAAGGGCAAGAAAAATGAGGGCACCTTCAGTAACATGATGTCATTGAGATTGGAATAAAAGTTGTATTTTGGGTGAACGATTTGTTTTTCAACTTTTATCTTTTGCTGAGTGGATTCTGTCTTGCTCACATCATGAGCTCCAAGGGTGACAGTGATTTTTCTGTTGACAGAGAAAGAAGCAGTGAAAAGTGCTGGTCTTAGGAGGAGGACTCCTTCCAAGCAAAGGGGCACCAGGGTCTTTTTTCTCTATCCCAGTGCAGAGACTAGACAGACTTGAGGTGGAGCTCCCAGGACCACAGCCTTCCCAGAAGAACATGGCTCAGGGAGACACAGGACAGACACCTCTTCCTATATCTCACCCCCAGTACTTGGATTGAACTTACTGCTTTGTACTTGGTAGACAGGCATGCTACATTGAGTTACACCCCAGCCTATATCTGAGCTCTGGAAACACCAGAACAAGGCAAGAGCTGTAGTTTTGTCCCAACTAGAGCTCTGCCTAACTCTCTGACCTCTGAAAATGGAGACCACACCTGAGAAGGTCCAGTGAGTGGCCGTGTGCTCCTTTCTTCCTCTTGGTGTAAGGAGAGCCCCTCTGGAGATGAGCAGGGCTCAGACCCTTCCTCAGGCCTCTGTTGCTCTGTGACTCTGACTCCTCCATTTCTTCACAGGAAGAGAAGCCTCTTACCTTCCTTTACAGTGCGCAGCAGTCATCACATATTGGCGGGTTATGAGAAACCCACCACAGCTGGCCATGTAACCTCTTTCAGTGGTGATCTCCAGATAGGCCATGTAAGGGCGGGAGTGTGGTCTAGATTCAACACCACCAATAATCTCCTCTGGAACAAAGAACCCCCAGTCCATAGTCACAAAGTTGTGGAATACCTCAACACAGTGCTGGCAAGGGAAGATGGGCTAAAGCTGAGCAACTGCTCCAAGCCTACCCCACCTCACATGGGGCTCAGGCCTCTCCACACATCCTTTGTCTTCTCTCCTGTTGATCTGATCTCCCCAGTCCTCCCTGTCCACCATCATCTTTCATTCAGAACACAATGGCCATTCATGTTTCTGGGTTTCCACTCCATTAGACATTTCTCCACATCCTCACCCTGTCTTTCTCAACACTAAGGGAAGGCCAGAGAAGAGCTGCCCACCAGAACAGAGTATTTTGATAAAATGATGTGAAAGGGAATTAGTTTTTCATTCTTCCTTGACTTAGTCCCCTGGACTATGTCAGTTCAGGATCCTGCCTCATGTTAGGGTCTCTGTTACCAAAGCTAAGAGATTAAGGTCAGTTTCTGAAAACTCAGAGGTTAGGGAGATGAAGAAAAACTCACCAGCTCCAGTTCCAGAAGGCAAGAGAAGTGTCATCAGGAATAGTAGGGCCTGCATTTTGCCAGTGGTGCAGCCTGGGGTGAGCTTCTGGTGTGTTCCTGTACTGGTTCCTGCTTTTATAGCTCCAAAGTAGGAGAAAGGGAGGGCTGCAAACCACAGGTCTGACTTGGTCAAGGTTTTTTTCCTTATCAGAAATTCTCATGACTCTGTTCTCTGGTGGTGTTGAATATGTGGCCAGATTCTGAGACTCCTGAATCCCATGATGAGGTGGTAATTGCACCCTTCAAAGCGGTTTTCAGGAGGCAGGAAAGCAACATAAATGGAAGGGGACCTTGATCAGGGATCATGGAACTGTTCTTGTAAGCATCCAGGTATTATTGTCAGCTTTGAGACCCATGCTGCATATGTGTAAATTCTCACCTCTGTCGCTATAGCACAAACACAGGCATCTGTAGTGTATGAACATATGGGTGAGAGGGAGAGTACATTTTATTTCCAAAAAGTGGGTGGTGGGCTGATTTATCCTGAAGGCCATTGTTTGCACTGACCAGTGTGAGGGCATCTCATCTTTATTAAAATAAGTAGGCAATGATAGAATGTGGCTGTGGGAGATGAAGGTATGGGGAGAGTGTATTGAATACACAGAAGGTAGAGCATGACCAAGACCTTTAGTTAGTAACTCCAAAGTTCCTTCATGCTGTGACTCTGTAATATAGTTTCTCATGTTGTGATTGTTTCCAGCAATAAAATTATTTCATTGCTACTTAATAACTGTAATTTTTCTTTTATGAATTATAATGTAAAATATCTGATATATAGGACATCTAATATTCAACATCTAAAGGGGATGTGATCCACAGGTTGAGAACAGCTGCTGTAAATGCATGTTCTGATTTAGTCATATTAATAGTCTCTTTGATAGATGTTTCAATACACATTTAGGGAAGACTCAATGGACTTTCACAGAACAGAGAGATCATACATTTAATTAGTTAGTTTCTAAGCCTTATTCTTTCCAATTCTAGTGGGATGAACAGAAAACACAATGGAATGTTTAAAGTATCCCCTCTCAGGCTTGCTAGTTATATGTGGAGAGTCTACTTTCTTGAGAACAATGTTGAATCTGTTCAGATCAGTATTGAGACTTGGTGCTTTCATCTTTTTGTATGTTACTGGAAATTAAACACAGCTTGCAGTTACACAGGAATGTACCATTGATTACAAAGTTTATTCTTGCTTAATTAATAACCATTTGAAATTCTGTGCATTTTGGAATAATTGATACCTTGTCATATTTCTGGTCTCACCAGAAAGAATTAAGGCCTCACCAACCCTGTGTATTGCTGTTTGCATTTTACAGATAAGGAATTTGAGCCTTGCCAAAATGTCATAGTCATTTAAATATCAGAATTTGGTCTCAAATGAGTTACTATCTGACTCCATTCCAATAATCTTTCTTTGTAAAAGTCTGCTTCTTCTGATTGCAAAGATAAAGTGAGAGGATGCAATCACAAAGATCCGGAGAGGATCAGCTTGCCTGTCCACCAGCTCATCTAGAATGACCTTAGAACAGATTCCATGTGTTGCACTGCTCACATCTGCCTTTCCTTCTCGGTGGACCCTGTTGAACAGAGATCCTCACTGGAAGGAAGAACAGTGGACCTTTCCTCTTGCAAGTGATAAAAAGGAGTAGTTGTAGGTGTGAGATGATTTTTAGGGCACTCAGAGTAAACCTGCGATGTGAACAAAGTCACCCATGGGTGTCTTCAATACAAGACAAGGCCTTGGGTGATCAAGTGTACAGTAGTTGGCTCATTGTGTCTAAGTACTCAAGAACATACACAAAGAAAATGCTGGGCTTTAGACATTATTTTTGGTCTAAATAAGAATGAAAAAAAAATTTTAAAGATAAAAGCAATTTATTGTGAAGAAATTTAAAAAAAAAGATATGCAGATTAATATAGTAACTCCAACAAGCACTTGTTCAGACTCAAAGACTATGCATCTCAATGAACTATATAATTGGACTTGATGTTCTGGAATCATGGAGCTTTACAGAAAAAGTCTAGGTCTTGGTTAACAGAGGCATTTACTATCATCCGAAGCCCCAGTTAGTTCCCAGGCTTCGACCAGACAACTCAGACCTCTTTGCATGACAGAGACTGGGTGCCCTTGATGAAATTTCTGGCTCCAATCTATCCTTCTGTATTTTCTTCCTTTGCTCCCATAGAGCTACAAGGGGCTGTGTAAGAAGAGTGACATGGATTAGAGAAAAACAATAGATCTGATCAATTTTTTTAAATTACTGTTCACTGGATTTGATCTGATAACACTTTGTAATTCTTCTCTGAAGCCCTGGTTAGAGGACAGGCTTTAAAGATGGTCCACACATAGAGTCCCAAATGAACAGTCCCTTTTTCCAGTTCATGAGTACAGAGATAGGAGAGACATAGTCACCAATTGGCATCATCCACATAGTGGAAGACAGTGATATACAGAAGTTAAAACCAAAATAAAACTGTCTTCACACATCTAGGAAAAGACCACCTAATCTATCACCGTGGTAACAAGTAGCAACCAAAATCATATTTATTGACCCCCTTTCCTTTTGGACAAGTGTAGATTCACATTGGATTGTTGAAAATAACCAGAGCCATCTTGACCTTTGTCTTGTACAAAGACACTTTTTAAAATTTAAAATGTTTCTTTTTAGACATTTTGTGGAGTATTGTATTTATAGCACTATCATGCCCTCTCTCCCTCTGAAACTCCTTTCATGCTGTGTTTTGCATAGCCTTATGGGCAATCCCACATGGTGGGGGGATGGATGGAGGCCTTCAGCTCCATTTTCACATGCGTTCTGTTAGTCTATAATTTTTAATTGGGAATTGAGACCACTACTATTGGAGAGTTATCAATGAGCATTGTTTGTTGATTCCTGTTATTCTGTTATGTTGTATGTGCCCCACAACATAAACCCTACTGCTTGTGACTTACTAGTTTAGCATTGTTTATTATTCCTTGTTTTTTTCTTGAGTGTGGTTGACCCCTTCAGATTGAAGTTTTCCTTCTAGTGCCTTCTATAAATCTGGAATGATGGACAGAAATTGCTTAGATTTATTTTTATCATGACATGTTTTTCTTTCCCCATCAATTGTGATAGATAGTTTTGCCGGGTGTAATAGTCTGGATTTGCATCTGAGGTCTCTTAGAGCTTGTAGAACATCTATCTAGGCCCTCTGGCTTTCAGAGTCTCCATTATTCTAATGGGTTGTTATCACCAAAACTTATTATGTCATCTGCAATTTTAGTATACTTTTGTGGGGTATAAGAATCTGAGTTGGCAATTGCACGTAATATATAAGTTTCATCTTTTCATAGACTGTCTGAGTTCTAGGTCTTGGATTTTATCTCTTTAGGGGACATAGCTATAGAATTGGTTATTTAGTAGGTGGGTATATTGTTTGCCTACATTTTAAATTTAAAAAATTGTCTTTGGACAAGATCAAGGACACAATGGATTTTTCACAATGTTTGTATTTTTGTGATAGAAACTGGGTATTTTAATTTTGACTGTTGGCTTTTTCTTTTCTTTTCTTTTTAAAGATTTTATTTATTATGAGAATACACTGTTGCTATCTTCAGACACACCAGAAGAGGGCATCAGATCTCATTACAGATGGCTGTGAGCTACCATGTGGTTGCTGGAATTTGAACTCAGGACCTCTGGAAGAACGGTTAATGCTCTTAACTGCTGAGCCTTCTTTCCAGCCCTGGCTTTTTGTTTTTATAGTAAGATTCTACCCAGATAAGCTTGAATGCTAGGGTGTGTCTTGGGGGTGTCTGAAGGGATGAATCTCTGGCTGGGAATCTGGGACTAGGGCAGGGTATCCTACCACATTTCAGTCTGGTCTAGGTCTGCAGCAATCCTGTGGAGTGGCTGGGTCTGAGGCTAGAGGAGTGTTGTGAGATGGTATCACATTTGGGGGAGGCTGGGGTCATGATGGTGTGGGAAAACACTCCTGAGTAGAGGAGCAATGTGATAGGAAACAGAAGGTGGGGTGTGCTTAGATTTCGGGGCAGGGGGGTAGGAAAATCACTGGGCTCAGGGTAGCATTGTAGTAAGGAACCAGAAGTCAGTCATGGCAGGTCAGGATCTTGCCTGGTTGGGAGAACTCATCAGAGCTGGTGGAGCCATGTTGAACATATCTTGATTAATCCCATTCCCACCATTGATTAAATGCTAAAGGTGGCCTTCTGTGCCTGAGATGGGGGTAGGTGACCTTCAAGGAGCTATTGGCTGTAAATGATTTCTGGGAGAGGCATAATCAATGAATGTTTCCCATGATCTAGTGCAGTGGTTCTCATCCTGTGGATGTCCACCCCTTTGGGGGTAGAATGATCCTTTCACAGGGTTGTGTATCAGATATCCTGCATACCGGATATTTACATTGTGATTCATAACTGTAGCAAAATAGAAGTAGCGATGAAAATAACTTTATGGTTGGGGGTCACCACGACCTTAGGAACTGGTATAAATGGTTACAACGTTAGGAACGCTGAGAACCCCTCTTCTAGTGAATGGATGCACACACACCCATGCACATATGGGAAGCACTAATTAGATGTGTGGGTTCTAAGAGGAAACCCTTCTTGCTTTAAAAGTTTCTGCTAAGTAAGTAGCTATTGGTGTGATGTGTCTGCCTGTGTTGTGACTCAGCTCTTTTCTCTTGAAGCTTTCAGCACCCTTTCTTTAGCCTATAGTTTTAGCATTTTGACCATAATACATCATGGATAATTTCTGTTATGGTACTGCCTACTTGGTGTTCTATGGGCCCATCTTACCTGGGTAAGTATCTCTTCCTTTGTATTTGGGAAAATTTTTCCTGTGAGTTTATTGAGAATATTATCCCTGTCTTTGACCTGAAGTGCTTCTCTGTCTTCTATGTTATGGAGATGGAAACAGCATCTGTAAAGGAGAACATGGTGGGGGTTAGATGACAGGAAATGAAGAACACATATGATTATAATGTATACATGTGTGAACTTCTCAAGAGTAAAACAGAATTAAAAATCAATTAAAAAAGATTAAATGGGGTTTACAACAGAACTAAACAAATAGCTCTAAAGAGAAGAAACATAAATATCTAGTAAGAAACACTTTAAAAAAATCTTCAATATCCTTAACCACTTGGGAAATCCAGATTAAGGCTACTTTAAGATTCATCTTACTTTTTTAATTTTGTCAAACCTTATTTTGAATGATGATTCTTAAATGCCTTACTCTCCCTTGTAGCCCACCACCAACCAGAGGTAGTAGGAAAGAAAGGATACCAGGGAAGTGGACCTGTTTAGAAAGGTTCTTAGGAGCAACTCCCATCCGTGTTGTCTGGATATTGGCAGTTCAGTTCACAGGTTAGCAGGCAGCGGCAGCTCAATCCAATCCAAAACACTTCACAGATACACCAGCAGTCCAGTTCTGTAGAGTTGGGATAGCAACAGCGGTGACATGACCTAGTAGAGACAGCCAGGCCTCAGCCTCAGCTCAAGTCAGCAGGAGGGACTCAGAGGGACACCAGGAGAAGTTCTCAGCTGTGCCTCTCTCAGGGAAGCTAAGATGAGCGAAGCCACAAGACCCACAAGTGTTGCACAGCTAGCTGTACCATCAAGCCAAGCTCTGTCCCTGTCACTCCATGGAGTCCTATTTATACCCTCCAGACACCATGTGTCCTCCATGAGCCTTACCTCAGCATGTGTCTTGCATTAGTTTGTAGCCTGAGTCCAAGGAAGCAGCAAGAAACTGCAGCACACCACCAGAAGTTTTTTGGCACGTTTCTCTCTATAGAGTCCTGACAAATGCAGCTCAACTACACAATGTAAGGCAGACCAATACACACATGTTAGTGAAGAATCCTTCGTCATGTCCTCTCACGTGCTTGCCTTAGCAGACCATCCTCTCTCCTGTGTCTGCTTCAGCAAAACATTTCTTCACAAGTCTGTCTGATCCTTTCACACCTGTGTCCACTTTCATGCATTTGCCCCAGCAAGACACCATCCAACTGACTTTCCAAAGACCCCACATATTTCCACTTCATTACTCCAGTACCATGGCCGTCATCAAGAGTATGAACAACAAATGCTGGTGTAGATGTAGGGAGAAGGGAACCCTTTACATTGTCCTTTGGAATGTAAACTAGGTGCAGCTAAATTGGAAATCAATCTGGAGATTTGTCAAAAAACAATACCAACACCAATAACAACCCCGCCACCACCCAAAACCAAACCAAACCAAACCAAACCAAAACAACCCTATCACATCTTCCAGGTAAATCACTCGTGAGCACTTTCCCAAAGGACTGTATTTGCTATGTATATCTGCACATCTGTGTTCATTGCTGCCATATTCACAGTAACTAAGAGATGGAAGCTGCCCATCAACTAATGAGTAGGTAATAAAGATGCGGTATATATATATGCAAATTTTGAAGAAAATGGATGCAATGGGAATTTTTTTTTTTTCTGAGTGAGATAACCCAGGACTCTAAGCATAAAACCTGTATATTCTTTCTCATATGAGGATCCTAGCTATGTGGATGTATGGTTTTGTGTGTCTGACATGGAGTAACTGTGGAAGCCAAGAAAAAGCAAAAGAGACAGCAGAAATTACCTTCAAGGGGGGTGGGGGGAATAGTAAAACAGAGGTAGTTAGGAAAGGGAGTACCGAAGTAGAAAGATTTAGGCAGTAAGAGAGGCAAGGGCCGAAAGCTCGCTCAGGGTGTAGGCTGGAGGAAAGAATTAACTGATATAAAAAAAGTATAAAGGAACCATATGAAAGCCAGATGTGCCCATCTGTGCAATATCAGCTTCTGTGTTTTGACAGTAACCAACTGCCCTGTAATCAGATTCAAGACCCACACTATGGAGGTGGAGTAGACAGATCAATGCCTGGTACTGTAAGTCTGCCTAATAACACACAGGGAAGTAAACTTAGGTAGCAGCAAACTGACTTCCAAAGACCCATTCTTTTCCCCATAGACAAAAGTGGATCCCAGCCTTACTCAGAGACACCTCTCCTTCTGACAATAGTGGGGGGAATGCAGAGAAGCATTGAGGTCCAAGAGGCACAAATGAGTGTGGTTGTGGGTCCATCCCTAAACAAGTCACTTAGACCACCCCTTCTAAGGCTCAGGGAACACTAAGGTGAGAGCATGAGAAGTATTGAAGAGCAGGACGACAGGGGGACGGGCTGCAAACTCCACTCTCTAGACTCAATACAGTTATGACAATCATCAGTTCACGCATCAGTTCCCAGCACTGGGCCCACGTAAGACTAGCCCAATCAACAACCAATCATGAAGGGGGAGGGGCTTGTGGGGTCCCACTCTTTATCTCTTGAAGTATTGGCTATTGCTAGATTCTTGAAGGGGAGGAGGAAATCATTGTCTTTAGTTGAGTATCCACTGCTCAGCCAACCAGGCTCCAATGGATAGATGCAAACCCAGTTACACAGATGGTCATTGTTAACCTTAGTGGGTTACAAGACTAAGCACACAGATATGAACATGAGAGAGATATTTGTGAGGAGAAACTAGCATGTCCAGGGACGTTAGAGATCTGAGAGGGATTGAGAAAGTTCACTATGCATGGAGTACATGTAAAAAATTGTTTTTTTTTTTTTTTAAAAAAGTATCAGGCTGCCTCCATAGCTAGGTGCACAAGGGAACTAAGACAGTAGTTACTGAGTGGATTGCTCATGACTCTAAGCTCACACCAGGGCTCTGAGCCAAGATATACTATATGAGAGGTACTGATCTCATCCTGCTGCAGAGGAAGTGAGTCTACATACTGGTCTGGGCATTCAATATTTTGGTCCCCTTCTAAAGTTTGTGATCTGCATACTGGGGCTGTTGTGTGTCATCTCCTGAGTCCCTTTGGGCAAGATGAAGAGAGGTGGTTACAGTTCTAAGATGAAATGACAGCTTGGTAGAGAGGCCTTGCTGGAGCTGGAACAGGGGACCTGGGGGAGTCTCAGAGAACAGTGGACTTCCCAGGACAATAGGCATTCCTTAAAAGAATGAGGAGAGTGAGAGGTAAAAGCTTTTGATCTTTCTCACCCTTGGTAGCCTGTTAAATGTGATGAAGAATTAGAAAGAAAGACAGCACCCTTCTCAGACAAAGGCAGGACTTTTCAGGACTAACAGTACTGGCCTTTGTATGTGCTGTTATGATGGGGTCAGTGCACAGGTTTGATTCCCAAGCTTTATGAGAGCATCTGAAATGAGAAACCATGAGACAAAAGAGGGTGAAGAAGAAGGTGGTGTATAAAAATGTTTTAAGCTCTGAACTCATGGAAGAGAGCAACAGCATCCCTTTCCTGCAGACAGATTTCTTTATTAAGACTCAGCTAGCTGTACTCCAGGATGCTGGACACTGGCCCAGACACAGGTTTTGTTTTCTAGGGTTGTTGCAGGAGTTTCATTGTTTTCCGAATCCAGGGTATAAAGCTGGAGATTCTGGTGAATACCCGAGGAGGTTTCCAAGGACACAAGCAATAACTGACAATGCCCTGGGCCACTCCATCACACACAAAGGGTCCTCCAGAGTCTCCCTGTGGACAGAAAAAGGAGAAGTCTTGGTAAATACCCTCTTATCACCTCTTTCCAGACCCACTTTCTCCCTGTTCTTCTTTGTTCCCACGTAGGCCCGGGTTTTCAGATGGGAAACACCAAGTGAGCCCATTGACCTCGATTCTGAATGGGATGGAGTGGACAGAGTCTCCGAATCACTAACTAGTGTGTCTCTGTCTGGCTGTGTCCTTATTTCAGGCTAACTAGACTTAGCTCTTCTATTTTTCCTGAGGTGAAAGGACCAAAGATTGACTGAGAGAAAATGCCAGATCCCTGTATGTTGTTCCCTCCAATTCTCTAGACTAGCCACAGCTATAGAGCTGGAGAAGATCCGGCTGTGTATCTGCAGTATCGCTGTGTCCCTGGAAAAACATTTGAAGATGGTTATGTGCTTACCCTAGCAGTAGCCTTCTTTTCATAGGGATTTCCCACACAGAGCTGGATGGAGTTGTTGTAGTTTTTGGACATGTCATAGCACTTCTGGCCTTTTTGAACTTCTAGATTCACTTCTTGAAGTGTGTTAGACAAAGTACAATTTTCCAAGGTCCCCCAACCTGCCACTGTGCACACCTGCCCAGGTTTCACCCAGTCCTGGCTCTTTGGAAGGGCAATAGTATTCACAGCACTGTTGAGTTGAGCTTTGCGGTCCAACTGGTCAGAAAGATGAAGATTAAGAGTTCAGGTCTGGTACTCAGCAAGCTTAAACCAGGGATGAGGCTGCCTGTATCTCCACCCCCCCCCCCCCACTAGAACCAATAGATCAGCCACTTAGAAGAGAAAACGGGATGAATACAGTAGTGAGTGATCTATAGGAGTAAACCAGAGATCAGTAAAAACGGTACCTTCAGAAGCATGATGTCATTAACCAGTGTTACACTATTAAAACCCTCGTGAGGTTTGGCTTTACGAACAGGAATGAGCTGGGTGTTTTTCCGATCCTTGATATTGTGAGCCCCTAAGGTTACATTTATATGGCTGTGAAAAGAAGATGGGTTAAGTACAACACAGGAGCAGTGAAGCAGTCCCTGAAAGGTTGGTTGAGGCTCAGCATAAGGCAGAGCTTGGCTGAGTCAAATAGTGAGACATTTATGGGGGAGTCGTTCCTTAGGTCTTCAATAACTAACTGCCCAGCCATGCACTGACATTATCTGGTCTTGAGTTTTACAACCGCTTTAGGTCAAATAGGATAAAATCAGGGTGATCTTTACCTTTGGCTCTAAATGCTTAGGGACAGCCAGGATCTGTTGTTATTTGGTGAGTCCCAGGCATCAAAGACCCAGTTGCTTCTCCTTACCTTCCATTACAGTGAGCTGCTGTCATTATGATGTCTTCTTCCACCAGGAAACCACCACAGAGTTTGATGACTAATTTGCTATCATAAAAATTTATGAATGCCATGTAGGGCCGGGAGTGGGGTTTGGACTCTGTACCCCATATGATTTCTCCTGAAAAAGAAAGCTTATTCTGAATCTTCACGCTCATGGAAATGTGCAACAATCTTGGAGACTGGAATAAGGGACATTTCATGCTTGGGCTTGACATGGATGGAGAACAGATCCTTTTGTAGGAGCTGTCACATCACGAGAAAGGATGCCTGGATGCTTCAAGGGATCACACAGAGCCTGCTGCATGACATCACTTTCCCCCGGTTTTCTATTTCTTCTTGTAGTCATGATGGAGCCAAGACTTTCCCTTGAATCAAATTAAATCTCATGTATACATTAAGGACAAATTCAGCGTACATTGTCCAGCAGATCTAGAACACACTCCAAACAACTACAGTTGTTCCTGTGTCTCAGGATTCATCTGATGTCCTGCTCACTTAAACACTGGGCTCTGCCTGAAGTAAACATGATGCACTATTGAGGTAGAAAACCCTGGCTGCTTTTCCTCTATTCTGATTCATGATATATAGTAAGTACTTCACGTAGAGATGGGATTGTTGTATAAACACTGAAAAGCTCTCGAATGTGCTAAGCGAGTAGCCAGGAGGAGGCCTCCTAATGTAGTCTGAACTTCAGCATAGATTTGTCTTCCTAAGGCATTGAGATAGCCTTCAGGATGAAGAAGAGAGGACACAGAGGAGGACTAGTAGGGATCATAGAGAGGAGGGAAGTGGGTTGGGGGATCCTGTATCTGCCTGTTTCCATCAAGCTGTGGAGCAGGGATGAAGCTACACTTTGCTGGCTCTGTTAGATTGTGGCTGTCATGGTAAACATGTATGGTTCAGAAGAACAGAGACAAGATCAAGGTGAAACCTGGAAACTTGAATAGAAGAACCCTTCTAGTCTTCACCCAGGTGACAGCCCCTGGATGAAGCTGCTCGCTCTTCGGTTCGTTCAGTTGGAATTCCCAGCCCTCATTTTCAACAGCAGCTTTCCAGTAGGGTCCTATGATGTTTTTATAATTCCTCACTTTTAGGTGACTGAGGTCTCACTTACTGGGTGCCACTGCAAGTAGCTCATTGTGACTTTGGTGCCCTATTTATCCTGTGCTATAGCTGGGGCTCAGCTAACTTCTCAGATGAACCAAGTCAGGAGTAGATCTTAGATACAGCCTGACTGGGCACCATGCAAGTGTCAGTGCTGGAAACCACATGTCTCACCTCTAGGGATGCGGATGGTTGCTTACCTCCTTCAGCGTCGACTGGTCGGACAGCCACCAGGAAGACCAGGAGCAGGAACATCCTTTTCAGGGTCTGACCAGGTCTCATTTGGTCACTTCATTACTTCTCACAACTTTTAAACCATCAGGTGAGGAAAGAGGCCCAGAGTCATAGACCTCTTATTTCCTGTGTGATATTTAAGATCTGAGGTCTTGTCACATCTGTGTGGTGAATGTACAGGAAACATACTGTCATCAGTTGCTGGTGAGCATGACCATTCCCCACAGGAATGCTGGATGCTGAGAAGGGCAGGAGAGCCTACTGAGTCCTTCCACACTAGGAAGAGGCCAAGTCCCCTCTCCTGTCAATGCTCAGGGAATTGAAGTAGGATGCCTCCTGTCTTGAATTTGTGATCAGGTAATTGTCTCCTATAAAAAATAACATCTCTACATCTCATACTACTCTCTATAAAGATTTTTTTGTTGTTTTTGTTTTGTTATTTTATTTTTTATAATTTTTTTGCACAAGGACTTTTGGTTTCAGATTTAAGCCGGGTCATCTATTAACACCCAGAGAGCTTTGAACACTTTGGGGGTTGGGATGAAGAGTAAAGATTTAGGATGAAATGCTATTGGGATGTTGATGACAGTGTCAGGAGGTAAGAAAATGACTGAATGGGGAGCTTTATAGGAAGAATTTGACAGACAAATGCTCAGGGTCTCATGCTATAAAGACACTGATGTCCTCATCATTGTGACGTCTCAAAGGTCTCAAATATCTTATCGCCAAAGTAGTTACTGGCATAAACATAGAGACAAAGAGCAGAAAGAAAGCTGTACTGTTGGTGCCTCTCAGCATTTGCAGTATTCGGCACTGTCAGGTAATCTGGTCCCCAGGGAAGACTGCGTGTGATGCAGGCAAAGCTCTTTACTGCTCACTTCTCTGTCTCTGCTGAGCGATCAGCTGTGGTTCAGTTCTGTATATGTAGATGCCTGACCAATGTCAGCTTTTGAAAGTAAAACTCAAGTGCATTTCTTCTTAGAATGCCAGAGTCAACCTGACACAGAGACTGTGTCACAGAGACTGGGAACAGTAGTTCCCAGCAACCTTGTCATTTAGTATAGACATCAGGAGACTTCTGCTATAAGCTGCATGTAGTCCTCATGCTGACTTTGCATCTGTCACACCAAAGCTGGAATATTCAAACCCATTCTCATTTATATTGCCCTCCCAGGGGATACTACAGGGATCTTTATTATCTTATTACTCTGTTGATTTACTTTTATCCTCTTCCCATCAATTTGCAAATGATGAACACATTCAGTAATGGTGGAGTAATTATTAAATATCTGTGTGATATCAATATATCTGATAAAACAAAATCCATAGGGCTATACACCAAGATAATTAAAGATGCTAGATTACAATGTTACTCCCATGGGCCCAATTATCCTGTCAACGCATCTGGTCCCGTGCTGTCACAATCTCCACTTCAGATTTCTTATATCTTGATAGTGCTGTCACATTTTCCTGGTAGTTAAGCATCTTTTGAGTTACTGGGACAGGCCCTTGGGCTAGCCTTTTGCCTCACACATGGCTCACAGCCCCATATCTCAGGGCTTCCTGGGAATTAGTTCATATTGTCAAGCAGTCACACTGTGAATGCCTCTCCTGCTCCCGGTGGCCCTTCTCAAAATTTACTGCTGTTCTGAGCAAGGTCTGGAGAGTCTGTGCATGAGCACGGACACCATGTGGGGAATGAAGTTTGTTTGCTCATTTGAGGATTTTATTGATAAATGTGTAACTGTCTTAGGACTTTGTGAGTAGAAAGAAGGGAAACAAACAGGGCTGACCTTTAACGGGATAGTGTATGTAGATCTACAGTGAGGTCTAGAAGGTAAGGATGGAAGGGCCAGGAAAGATCCGTGAAAGCAACGGGTGGAGAATTCTCATGCCTGGGAACAAAGAATCACTGAGGTCCTCCTGTGGAGCCCGTGGGCTATATGTAGAATAAACTCAGACAAGGTCCAGGTCAGGCAAGCTCAATCTTGGGTTTTAGCTCATACTCTCTTTTCCTGCCCAGCCCTCTCTTTAGATAGCACCTCTGGACCCCTGTCACGCACAACTTCTGTTTCTGTGTTAAGATCATAGAGCAGCAAAGAGCTCCTGCTAGGCTTCTGATAGCTACACTTGGAACGTCTCTTCCTGGGCCTGGAAAGCTGAAAGCCGAAAGGGAAAAGAAGCCCTTGGCAGTATTTTACCTGAACAGGGAATGGTGTTGCCCGCCGTCTCTAGGCAGCATCTTATTCCATAAAGATTTGATTTTCTTATATTCTCAGAGTCTGTTTAAAATAAAAAATATCACCACTGTTGCAAAAGGTAGAAAACACAAGTGTGATGATTACAGCTGTTCTCACTGGTAAAGGACAGTGACACAGTCTTCTACAGCCACCAAACAACACTCTTCTTGGACGTTTTTCATCTTTGTGTACGGAAACATGGACCCTGTATGATAATGCTGTCCCATTGATCCTTCTGTCTGACTCTGTTTGTGTCTTCATGGATCTGTGGGAGACTTGCATCCCGAGAATGATGCTACCTCATGCTTCATACATGGGCCTTACTTTATTGTCCAACCAGACCTTATTAGAGAGTAGGGAAGCACTATGCATATTCAGGACTATGGTGAGGCCTAGAAAATGAGTGTAAAGACCAGACTGGGAGCTGGGGAGGAGCTGGTGATGACACAAAAGCCTGAATTCATCCTTCTGGTCTGGACCCCTAGGATGAATCTTCCAGGAGGGAGTTTGCTTACACAGTCTCGGGGATGCTATAAGGTAGACTACAAGGATTAGGTTGCCACAAATTTGGATGTTTTGGAAGAAAAGAGAAGCAAGATTTTTTTGTAAGTGGGAAATGGATGTTCTCAGACTTAATAGAGAAAAGCCTAAGTAAGGCCTTGCCCAGGCCTCTCTTCTTGTTTTCAAGGAATATGTGGTTCCACATTCCGACTGCCACTGGGGTGTTTGAACTCTGCTCAGGCAGATGAACTGTAGAAAGCTAGGCTGCATTTTCCCTACGACATCATCTGGTGATGGACTTTTGAGAAGTGCTGATGCACCGCTCAGTGGGTGGGAGAACCAAGCCTAGGATGGGTCAGGGATTCCCAAGCTCCTGGGAGTTCAGTCACTGCTGGACACCACAGGGAGTCAGGAACAAAGGCGGAAGGCTGCAATGAGGGGCTGGGGGAGGGGTCTGGCTTAGCTCAGGGTGAATGTTCAGAGCATGGAGGAACCTTCTGTGGGAGACTAAGGCAGCAGCTCTGTATGACAAAGGCTTTCCCCCACGGAGGTCCTTGTGAACCAGAGATCAAATACCTTTTGTAAGAAGGAATGTCTGGGAAGGAGAGCCCATTGGCTAAACCCTCAGAGTCCATTTAGATCCCCATTAGCAGGTAGGTTTCAAGTCAGTGAAAGGAGAAGAAATAAGTCAGTTATTTTCACATGAGAAATCCTCTCCAGATACATACCGAAGCTGAGGAAGCATCATGAAAAATGTTGACTTGGAAGGGCATTGGCTGAGAGTCCAGATGCAGAGCAGAGATCAATTGTGTCACTGTACTCACAAGGTGCTGTGTGGTCATTTCCTTTCTGGGCCTTCCATTTTCATGGAGGTGGTTAGTGTCAGTTGGTGCCTTACATTTTTCTTTTGTAAGTCATACATATTTTCATTAAATAAAAATGGAATCAGCAGATGGTAGCTCACACCTTTAATCCCAGCACTTGGGAGGTAAAGGCAGGTGGATCTCTGAATTTGAGGTCAGCCTGGTCTACAGAGAGAGTTCTGGTAAAGCTAGAGCTAAAACAGAGAAACCCTGACTCACGAGACCCAAACCCAAATCAAAAACAAACAAAGAAGGAAGCCATAGCAAATGCTCATGGTTTCTCTGATTTAGTGGTATGGGGTAGGTCTCTTGATTCCATTTCCCCTCCGATCCAGGTAGGCAGCTCCACAGTTTGAATGCTTGGACATGATGGAATCTAAGTGGCAAGTAACTGATCTAGCAGGACAATGCTGAAGATACCATGTGATGGGAAGTCCTGGAGAGCTGTGATCTGGGGCCTGGGAGTCCAACAGTCTTCTGCAGCTGCTTTATAAGAGAATCCTCAGGGCCATGCACTCAAACCCTTCTGTGGTAAGGGTACACCAGTCAACAGTGTCAGTGGTAAAAATGAATGCAAAGTTTGACTGGAGTCCATTTTATTGGCATCCAAGGGAAAGAAGGGTATTCTGAAGAGGCTAGCAGTTTGTTCAAGGGTTATTGTAGAATGGGATGAGCGAGTGACAATATTTTAGTTTTCTAAAACAAAAGAGACATGGCATCATATTTTAACAAAATACATGCGACATCTATAATACTTGTATATTTATATTTTGAAGGAAACATTGCATATATTTTGTATAACAAACAGATATGCAACAAAACATAAATTTATAATTAAGACAAGAAAGGAAATAAACTGCTGCATCATTATAGAGAGAACTAAAATTTATACTTTTTACATGTCAATAATTCAATTTGTTCTACAATTAGTGTCACGGAAGTTACCAATTACTTTTAACAATTGTATTTATTTACCTGTAACGGGGAATAGTATAGAAGACTATAAACTTTCAAATAAGTTCCTTTTAAAGACATTTACATTCAAGTAATAACAAGTACATGCAAAGTTATTTATTATGTATTCTGATACTGTTTTTCACCATTTGTCTAATTTGTTACACGTGAGGGTTAAGTGTCTGTATATATAATATCTCTAATATTAAGGAAATGTTACAGTTTATTTTGACTGTCTAAGCCTGTCAGTTGTCCAGTTCTATCCCATGACTGTCTCATTAGAAATGGGTACAGAGCATGTGGTCTTGGGTGGTCAGGAAGGGAGGTACGAAAGGACTGCTCTCAAGCTGGTAGAGGAGCTGCCTGTAGTCCTGACTTCTGCAGTCCTTTCTCTTTCTTCAAACCCTGCTTGTTCCAGATACTTGAGTGGGCCTTTGTTTTAAGCCTAATATGGCCAGGCCCTTTGCACAGTGTTCCAGCTCCTCTTGAGGAAATCCTTTCATACCTCAACACCACAATGTGTTGAAGGAGCTACACTTTCAAGCACCACAGTATTTCAACATACAAATAGAACAAGAAGAGGTAACAGAAAATTTGATAGTTACGGTCTAAACTACAAAATTCAAATTACAATAGATGAGACAGCAGGGTACTGGCAAAGGGAGAGATAAGCAGATCAAGGGGGACTAGGATAAAGACACTTTAATAGCCCCATAAAAATATAGTCAGTGAGCTGTGGGGACCCCAGCCCCAATGGATACATGGACACCACAGCTCCTGAATCTATGGCTCAGGGAATGTCATGGAAGAGGGGCTGGAAAGATAGTAAGTCTGCTGTGAAAGAGTCTCTCCTAGAAATGGCTGCGTAAACAAAACCACATCAATGGACATGTTAGCATGGAAGGGGAAATTCTGCTGGGTCTGATCCCCAGACGAGAACTACAAACAACCATTGACTGCAGAGAGAAGGAGAATTAGAAGCTCCTGGGGAGGTTGTCCAATTCAGAGTGGTCATCCTCGGCACACATACACAACAAAACCAGACCCAGCTGGTTGTGTTTGTGACAATAACAGATGGCGTGGTGACATTTGGAAAGAGGAATCTCAATTAAGAAAATACCCCATAAAACCAGCCAGTAAGCAAGCTTGTAGGGCAGTTTCTTTTATTGATTAATGTGGGAGGACCCAGCCCATTGTGGGTGGTGCTGCCCCAGGGCTGGTGGTGCTGGGTTCTTAAAAAAAAAACAAAAAAACAAAAGCAAAAAAACAAAAAACAAACCAGGCTGAGCAAGCTTGAGGAACAGTCAATAAGCAGCGTTTCCCCATGGCCTCTGCATCAGCTCCTGCCTCCAGGTTCCTGCCCTGACTTCCTTCTGTGATGCGTTGTGACCTAACAGTTGTAAGATGAAATAACCTGTTTCCCAAGTTGCTTTTGGTCATGGTGTTTGTCACAGCAACAGAAAGTCTAACTAAGACAGATACATAGTCAATTTTTAACTGAAAGCACAGTGAAAGACACTAGCAAGAGAATGAGGAGCCCCAGCAAAGGGAACATTTGCCAAAGATGCATCTGATAAAACACCATTAAGAAAACAATTGTCAGGTGGATTTAAAATATCACAATACAAAAAAGAGTAAACTCGGCTGGACGGTGGTGGTGCACACCTTTAATCCCAGCACTGGGGACACAGAGGTAGGTGGATCTCTGTGATTGAGGTCAGTCTGGTCTGCAGAGTGAGTTCCAGGGCAGCTAGGGCTACACAGAGAAACCCTGTCTTGAAAAACCAAACAACAGCAGTAAGGGTAAACCCAATTGAACCAATGAACAGACACCTAGACAAAGAGAAACAGAACAAGCATATGAAAAGTAATTCCACACCATGTGCCCTGTAGGGGGAAGGCAATTAAAAGATCAATGAAATTCCACTGCACATCTGTTAGAATGACCAAACCCAACCCACTGGGTGCATCAGTCTCTGGCAAGGATGTGGAGAAAGAGCAGCTCTCAGCCATTCCAGATGCTAAATGCCATTTTTGACATAGTATGGCTCTTTCTCACAAAATTAAATGTATGCATATCATATGATCTAACAATTGAGTTTCTTAGTACTCTAATGAAAATTACGTACACACAAAGCCTGCACAGGTCTGTTTATAGCAACTTGATTCTTAATGGTTAAACTTGGGAGCAGCCAAGTTTCCTGAACTAGATGGACAGAACAATAAACCCTGGAACCTCCAAAGAATGGGATTTTATTTAGCATTAGAAGGAAATGAACTAATGGGAGAAACAAGGCTCTCACTCTGTAATAACAAAGTCAAGAGACTAGCAAAAGTGAAACCATTCTTGACGTCACTGAGCAGACAGGAGTGGCAGAGTAAGAAAAGGAAAACCAGCTGGCATGCTGATACAGGAGGATGGCAGCTTTGAAGTTCCTCTCTAAAGGATTGATTGATTTATTTATGTATGTATTTTTTGTATATGAGCATTCTATTTGCATGTATGGCTGCATGCCAGAAGGAGCATCAGACAGAAGAGGGCTATAGATGGTTGTGAGCCACCACGTGGCTGCTGGGAATTGAACTCAGGACCTCTGGAAGAGCAGTCAGTGCTCTTAACTGCTGAGCCCTCTCTCCAGCTCCATGTTTTTGAAGCTCTTGACTGTGAGAAATTTCTGCCTTTTTTTCTCATAGGCTGGCTTTCCAGAGTGTTACAATCTTCATGCTCTTCCAGCACAGTCCTGCTCCCAAATCCCTTCTCTTGGTTGGGGATTTGAAGCCCTACCTAATGACTGCTGTAACTTGAGACTGCTCCATTTTTTGATTGTGTACTCAATCACGGAGCCGACTGCCTGCGACTTGCTAACTCTTCAGGTTTCCATCTCTCTGCTACTTCTTACTTATTCTTTTACTTTTGCTTGCTATGTACTTAATAAACGTATTCATTCAAAACTGGAAGAACAACTAGGCACATCACTCCCCAGACCGTACAAAACACCGTGTTCTCTGTGAGAGACAGAGCGGAAAGGAAGCCAGGTACCTGGGACAACATCCCTGCTGTGGCCATTGTCACCTAGTCTAGCTCTGGGGCAAGAAGAGAGGTCCTGCAGCTGCACAAGTGTTGACTTGAGTTCACTTCGCAACTAGAGCAGGTGAGATTTAGAGGCCAGAATATGCATTCATATTGATTCTTGTGGTCAGGGATTGGACTGTGCTCTCTCCTCAGGATACCTCAGGCTCTTGAGAGAGATAGAATTAAAGAGAAAAGCCATTATTCCTGGCTCTGTAAGTAGGAGTTTCATGGCTGTTTTCCTGTAGGCAACATGGTAATACGTGTGATTATGCCTGTAATACAGGAGGCCAGATTGAGTTATTTTCATTTTCTGCTTTTCTAACTACTTCTTAAATAGTGACTGATCTTATTGATGCTGCTCAGAACAGTATTCTACAAAAGAAACACTTAAGCTTCTAACTGCTAAAATGGTTTTTGCAAAACATCATACCTGGTCATAATGTATCCATAGACACTTTGGTTTTGACCTGTAATATTTTTGAGAGTATAGTTTAATTATAATATTTCTCCTTTCTCATTTCTTCCTCCAAATCCTTACGTATACCCTTCCCTGCTCTCCTTCAAATTCATGGTCTTAAAAAACCTAGTTGTTTATTTATATGAATTTCTGTGTATGTACATATTAATATAACCTGATGAATCCATATAATGTTTCTTGTATGTATGTTTTCAGGACAGACCATTTGGCACTGGACAGCCAACTGGTGTGTTCTTTCCTAGGGAAAGCCCCTCTCCTGCTCTCAGCTTTCCTCAGTTTCCTATAGTCCTTTGAGTAGGGTTTAGGCCTGCTGGGGTTTTCTTGTTCAGTTTGGCATGTCCATTGGTGTCAGCCTCGTTCACTTTGCATGTGGGCAGTCATGTTGGTCAGACTTTATGGACAGCTTCTACTGTTACTAGGAGACCCAATCTCACATCAAACTCCCAGACTTTCTGGCTCTCACAATCTTTCTGGCTCCTCTCCTGCAATGTTCCCTGAACCTTAGGTACAGGAATGTTTCATAGATGTATCTACTTGAACTGGCTTCCACAACTCTCTAGTCGAGACGTTTATTGACCTTTTATTTTTGTCAAAGATATTTCCTTGAACTTTTGAGGTCATCCCTGCTGTGTCTCCTGGGCCTCATTCCCACCCATAATGTTCCACAGTATGAGTGAATGCACCCCTAATAAAAGTCCCGGCGTTCTTCTTTTTCTCTTCCTTTTTAGGGTTCCAGAACTGAGAAGTTCAAATGTGGAGAGCCATAGTAATAGATTCCTGAAGATAACAGGCCGTTCAAAATCTACTGTGTGCTGGAGATGTTCGGGTGATAATCAGCTCAGAGGCAGGAAGTGAGACCACATGGTCTCATGCACAATGTCATCTCAGACCATGTCAGAGGGGCCTGGGTGACCACACAAAGGAAGAAAAAGGAGTGTGAGAAGGAAATTTTTCTAGTAGAGGAGTTCGGACAAGGCAGACCTGGTTCTATGGAGTTCTTGTTGAGACCTAGGATGGTCATACTGTTGTCTGGGACTTACACTGTGTATAGCCCTGCATCTTTATTATCCTTTTTCAGTGATTTTTTGTCTTAGGGTCTCATTGCTGTGAAGGGACAACATGACCAAGTCTAAATCTTATAAAGGACAACATTATTTAATTTCTTTTTTTTTTTTTTGCTTATTCAATTTACATCTCACTTACTCCCCCCATCACCCCCTCCCACAATCCTTCCCACATTCTCCCCTCCCCCCTCCTCTGAGTGGATGGGGACCCCCTGGGTATCTTCCTACCCTGGCACTTCAAGTCTTTGTGAGACTAAGAGCATCCTCTCCCACTGAGACTGGATCACCCCAACAGCAGGTTAGTGAGCATTTGCCATTCTTCCCACTCCAGAGCCAACACTACCATGGAAACTGACTGCTTCTCACAATCACTTATGTCTTGATGGAGAGAGGGCACAGCATTCTTAACCCCTTTAACACAAAGGGCAGACGACAGCTATTAGCAGAGGGACTGGCTGCTGTAATGGTGAGACTGGTGAATGATTGGGTAGTTTGTATCTTTTGAACTTCGATAGATGCCCAGGACCCTGCTTACAATCCAGCTTAGAATCCTCTTTGCTGAGATATAAGATAGACTAGCATCAGAGGAATACCCTGACTATCACCACTGTTACAACAGATAGTTAATGAAAGTTTTGAATATCTCACCAGGGAGGTGTGACTCAATGGGAACAGGTGATGGTGTAGAGAGTGGCCTCCCAGTCCCTCAGGCCCTTCAGATCTGCTTGCTACATTGGTCACGACAAGAGCACAACATTTGACATAGACTTACCTATGTTAGTAGGTTACGACCACAAGTGAGACTTTAAGTTCTGAGTATACGTGTGTGTGTGTGTGTGTGTGTGTGTGTGTGTGTGTGTGTATGTGTGTGTGTCTCTTGTACATCATCAAGGAGAGTGATGCTATAGTTAGGCTGGCAGGATCTCATGGGAAATAGGCATCAGGACTGTAGAGAGTTGTAGTAACCTTTCTAAACAGAAGTCTGGTCTAGAAGCTGCCTTGGAAGTACTGGCAGGAACAGGAAGACATGCAAAGATGTTGGGGTTTCCTTAGGACTGGGCAGTGTTCTGGGGCTCCAAGTAAATGTCACAGGACAAATGGGGTGTGCGAGACTTTTCTGCTGCTCTCTGCTCTTTCGATTGGCAAGGGTTGTCTCCATTTGCCAGTACAACCATTTAATAGTGAGACTGTCATCCCTAAGAAACTGTAAGTAATCAATAATTCCCATGGGCATGCAGTTACCAGAGAATGTTTGGGTGATGCCAGAGATGAACTATTGGCTGCAGTTTTATTGACAATGGCCTACACTGAGTATTAAACAAATGACCTTCTGACAGGAGTTACAAGTAAAACAATGAACTTGGATAGATGCCCAGAGGAGTTCACCAAAGCACTGTGTAGATGCCCAGTTGGATTTGGTAAGACATTAGGTCATTAATTATTTCACTTAAGACTAGAGAAACTGAAGACGTTCGGATTGTAAACATCACATGATCAGGTGTAATTAACATTTTGATGTATCAGAAAAACCTTTCCAGTTGATTCTGTGCAGTTACTTTAAGATGGTTAAAGTCTGATTTCAGTTTACATGATTTTGGTGATCTTTTATTTTATGTAGACAACCGAAGACTAATCTTTAGGACAAACACACTATCCTTTGAGTCAACATCTTGTAAAGTGTGAAATAGATCTTCACCATCGGAAATGGAAACACTGGTCTGTAACCTAGTGTCTTGTTATGATGTGAGGTTTTAGACAAGAACTGCCATCTCTGATAGACACTGCCATGCTTCTAGTCTGATTTTTGTGACTTGTGTTCCTTCAACATTGGCATTTGCTTAAACATTCTCATGTTCTATTTTTCCCTTTCTTCTAGTACATGTGTAGTTTAAGCTTTAGCATTTGTGTATTTAAGGTTTAGTTTTGAGTGTGGTGTAAGGAATTAATTCACTATTTTTTCCCCATCTAAGTAACGATCTGCTCGTCCTAATACCACTTATTAAAAATTCATTGTCTTTTTTTCTACTTTAAGATTTATTTATGCATTTATTTTATGTATTAGTGCTCTATCTGCAATACACCTGCATGCCAGAAGATGGTATCAGATCCCATTATAGATGGTCATGAGCCACCATGTGGTTGCTAGGGATTGAATTCAGGACCTTGGGAAGAACAGCCAATGCTCCTAACTGCTAAGCAGCCCCAGAAGTTCATTATTTTCATGGCTTTGAGATCTGTCTTAAATGGAAACTTTAATGGAATTGCAGCTCTGTCCTTTGATCAAGCTTATCTGTCTGCACTGCTCAGCACTGACGGGGAGGGTTTCAAGGAGAGAGCCTTGCCCTGGGGAGAGAAGCTGGTTCAGGGAGTGAGATGAGAGGACAAGGGGATGCATAGCTTAGGAAAGAGAAGACTCTCATCTTGATCCCCAGGCTGAGGAGTGTAGGCGACTCTATCTAGGCATACATCATTGGGCACTCACCAGAGAAGGAGTATTTATGCTCCTTCAGTATCGATACATGGAAACCTAATCCCTACTGGAAAGGGATTACATGAAAAGTGACAGCTACTGAACCCTTGTGAGTAGCCATCCTATTAGAGAGGCCCCATGGATTCCCCTTGCACTTTCTACCATGTGAGAATGCAGAAAAGGATAGCTGTGATCCAGTGAGCAGTCCCTCATCAGACACCTCAGGCTGGTGCCCTGACTTTGAACTTCTCAGCCTCTGAAACGTGGCAAAATAAATGTCAGTTGTTTAGTATATCACTAAAATACTACTATGTGGTATTTTAACATAGGAGTTCAAACACATTAAGACAGCATTAAATAATATTTAATAGATGAAAATTTTCACTCTCCAGGAGACATTAATAAGGGCTATAGAAATCCCCTGGAGCTGGTCTGCACCTGAGATGGAGTCAGCAAGTCCCTGATATCATGGTGCAAGGCGTCTCATTGTTCTTTTGATCCAGGGCATGAAGCTCTGGATCTTGGTGAATACAGCTGGAGGGTTACCATTGCTGTTTCCATAGGAGACGATGCCCTGGGCCACATTGCTACATACCAGAGGGCCACCAGAATCCCCCTGTGGGCAGAGGAGGAAAAACAAAATTAAGCTAAGCTTTCTGCCTCTTGTTGCCCTTTGATACAGGCTCCCAGAGAAAGGCATGGGTTGGGGACTTCTTTTAGTAGCCCGTGTGTGGGTTATGGGCTTTTGATGGGCTTGCAGGAGTCAAGTTCCTGGGTCTTTCAGCAGCTAGGCTTCAGATCCTGTTAAAGTTACTGCCTCTAACTCACTCCATCCAGGTACCTCCACCTTCTCCAGTAAGGTAAATTGCGGGTCTTCTTGTCATTCCTGAAGAGGAAAAACCCTTTCCACTCTGGTCTAGTCCCCAGGCTTGAAGGGATGGAGACCTGCCCTGCTGTCCTCTGTTAGCCCTGAGACCTTTGTCCCAAGAAATGCTGGTGTGTGGTCACACTCTTACCTGGAAGGCAGACTTCCTTTCTCTTGGGTTTCCCACACAGATCTGAATCTGGCTGTTGTAGAATTGGAAGCGATTGGTGCACGTTTGGTCCATCTGTATTCTTAGCTGCACCTCTTGGAGTACATTTGTTCCCCTGCTCTGGCTCACCTTGCCCCAGCCAGCCACTGTGCACAAATTCCCTGGCTGCACTTTCTTGCTGGCCTGTGGCAGAGCCACGGGCTTCACCGATCGATTCCTCCGGGCTCTACTTCTCAGCTGTCAGGATGGATGTAGGCATTCCAGCTCAGCTGCTATCTCCCACCAATACTCAGGAATTCTTAGTCCCCTTCACCACCCTGGAACCTTGCCCCGACTTCCTCCTCAAAAACCACGCCCCAAAAGGGAGCCAGCAAGCCTGGAGAACCAGAGGTCAGAATGGGAGTACCTGCAGTAACATGATGTCATTCTGGAAGTTCTGCTGATTGTAATCAGGATGGCGGATGGCTCTGAGCACAGCGATGTGTTGCTGGGCCCTTTCTCGCCTTTGAATGTTGTGGGCCCCTAGGGTAACATTTATGGAGCTGCAAAAGAAAGGTTGGGCTAGGGGTAGAAATGAGGATCTTAGATACAGCAGTTCAGCAGGGCAGATGAATGGCCCAAGGGCAGGAAAACAAGCTGGGGGGGGGGGGTAGGGGTGGGAGGGATTGGGAGAGCCTTGGGCCTGACCCCTGTCTGCTGTTTCCCACAAACCCTGAACTGGGGATTAAACAGAAACAGTCTGAGTTCATAGTTAGTGCCCAGCCTGTGTCTTCCACCTTCTTCTGTTTGTTTGGTTTTGGATCGGAGCCTCCTTTTCTGTGTGTGGACACTGCTTCTTACCTCCCTCCTCCTGGTCCCACCTTGTCTCCAGAGTTTCATTAGAATTATACTTAATTGTAATTGCATATTTTCAGGCTCTGCGGAGAGAGTTTGAGGACACTGACTCTCTGGGAAGCTCTTGAGTTCCTCACCTTCCCAAGCAATGACCCGCTGTTAGGACAAAGTCTTCTCGCACTAGAAACCCTCCACAAGCTGTCAGCCCTGTTGGACTCTGGATCCGAAGATATGCCATGTAGGGGTAGGAATTTGGCCTGGCTTCTCGGCCTCCAATGATCTTTCCTGCAAAGAAGCATCTGGCATTTACCTGTGTACTTGGGAACTTGCTGACAGTGCCAGGTGGGAAGCTTTAGAAAGGCTGGAAGTGGGGGGAAGGAGGAGATACAGAGGAGCTTTGTGGGACATCAGGCACAGGGAGAAGATGTCAAGGCTCCATAGTCATGTTACTCCTAGCTTGAAGAGAGACTCATCATGTGTTCCTTCTCCAAATGGAGAACGATGTTTGTTCCACAGGAGGTTGACTCTGACTATTGAGGCAAGATGCTTTCCCAAAATATGAGCTTTCTCTGTTCTCTGGCACTTCCTTCCTCAGAAAGCATCCCATGGGCCAGAGTCTACCTTCTCAAATCATAGCACTAGATATGGGTGACTGAATAAATTTATGTAGAAAATTTTTATACAGTACTTTCTATGTGTCAGGGCCAATAATAAGACTCTCTCATACATTAACCAATTTAATTGCCATAGCAACTCTATGAGACAGTATTAATATAATATCTACATTTTATAGGAAAACAAACTGAGATGTGAGCTCAAGTAACTTGCTCAATAACACAGAGTTAGGATTGCTACAACATGCCCATTCAAGTATATAAGAAAGGACCCGATCTCTGAGGTGTGGTTGGCCACTCACCTGCCTCATCTCCTTGGAGTAGAATAAAGGTCAACAGGAACAGGAGTGGATGCATCTTTCCAGAAACGTTGCTTAGTCAGTTGCTGCTTGTGCTTTTCTCTGCCAGACTTTTATTCGCCTCTGGAGAGGAAGGAAGGGTGTGCTGAGAGGTCACAGTTCTATTTTCCTGCTTGTGCTAAAGGTTTCATCACCCAAGGCTTCTTAGGAGGTTTGCACACCAACTGCCAGTGATCTTGGAGAAGAGAGAGTTGTCCATGCCAATGTGGTGTCCCACACAGCTGCTGTGTCCTTGCTGACAGCAAAATAAGAATCCAGCAAAGAGTGAGGTCTTTGAATATTGTAAACCAAGTTCATAGAACACTCAATAATTCAAGGAAAGTGGTGACTACTTTCTTTTCTTCCTCTCCTTCTGGGATTAGGGTTTTGGTTGACATTCAGGTATATATATTTTGTATGTATATCCTAGGATGGTCTCAACATGGCTATGTGGCTGAAGATGACCTTGAACCTCTGATGTTCCTGCCTCCACTCCAGACTGCTGGAGTTCACCATGTCAGGCTTATGAGGTCCTGGGGATCAAACCTAGGGTCTCATGCACAGTAGGCAATCATGAGACCTGTTGAGCTAAAGCTCTCCAATTCTGGACTACCTCTTCAAGTGTATTTAAGTCCAAGGACAAGGGTGAGTAAATGATGGTGGGTGTGGGGAGGTATGGGCGAAGACAGCAGGAACATGCCAATGAGGGAGAAAGAGAAACAAAGCCTGCCTACCTTCATCCTTTAAGAGCCTACTACTCCCACTTCTTTCTAGAGGTTGCCAAAGTGGATAGCCACTCTCCTGAGGTCGTGGAGGGTGCTACTGGAGAAGGAAAGGGCAGATCAAGCCTCTGATATTGACTGATTCACTTGAGCCCCAACCCACTCTCAGATGAAATCATAACTCACTTGAAGACTGTTTACCAATTCTGGCAAAGGTCTTTGTGTTCTCCAGGATTCCCAGCATGCTGTGGGGGCTCAGCAGGTTGACTTGTTGAGAGCTCTCTGATCTTTGCTGGGAAATATTTGGGATCCTGTATCATTGATGGTGGAAGACACCAGTCAGCCTGGTTTCCATTCTCTGCCTCAGAGATACTAGCTTTCAAGAGAAGACACATTTATTATCTATAACATGTACATCAAGAAGAGCGGGGGTCAAATAATGAACAGCGGGAGGTGGAGGGGGGGAGACAACACACAAGAGATCACTGTCACACAATGGATCATTAAATCTGATGGAGAATATCTAACAGATTCAGTGTTTGCTGAATGCTGTATCCTGTAATCCTGTATCTCTTCTGTGAAGCAGCTGAAGACTGACATACTCCCTGATATATGGAGCATGGTAGGTTAACCCCTAAAAACCATCGAAGTTAAGGATTCTCTCTCATCTCATACACAGTTTTCCACTTATTTTATAGTTGTATGTACCTTAATCCATCTTAATCCATGTTCTCCGACATTTCTAGTTTGTTTGTTTGTTTATTGTTTTCTTTTGTTTTTGAGACAGGGTTTCTCTGTGTAGTCCTGGCTGAGCTGGAACTCAGGACTATGCTGGCCTCAAACTCAAAGATCCTCCTGCTTCTGTCTCCTGAGTGCAGGTATAAGAGACATGTGCCACCACAGCCAGGCTTGAATTTTTGTTTGTGTGGGAGGAGCATAGAGAAGAGAGAAGAGCGGCCAGCACTGCTACCTTTGCATTTGGGATAATTTCATTTCAGTGATATCTCAACATTTTGCTTTATTTCAGAAATGTTATCCAAATGGAAATGAAGGAAAATGGATAAAATAGCCTGCATATACAGAGAAAGGAGGGGTGAAAGACACATACCCAGTTATGTAAATACAGGTGCATGCAGGGCATTTTATACTAGTGACCACGGAATTCATGTCAACTTTCCCACTGAAAGCAACCAGAAACACGGCTGCTTAAAATGACCTGAGAATGTAAACGCCTGAGAATTGCCTGTTCCAGAGTTATCATCAGGCCTTAATTGAAGGAATAGTGAGTCGAGGCAGAAAGCTACTGGTGTCCAGGGAAGGTACTGAATCCATGAATTATGAACTTTTGATAATCAAAATAGTCAGAGGCTGCTCTATGACTCCTGCAGGCAGGGGTCCCATCTCTTTGATAGGATTAGCATAACTTCAACACCAAATGCCGTGAAACTATTAACCTTTATCTATGAGGAAGATATCGATGTATCATATTTTCAAGTCCTTATTTGCGCTTGGCCCCATTTTCTCCCCAGAAAGAATTTTTTGATGTGGTGTGAATAAAAAGGCATAGTTTATTTTTTCCACACAGAAAATATGTGTCCATGTAAGACACTAGAAACTTGTGCTTTATAAATATCATTTATCAGGGTGAAAAAAAGACAAAATCTTACTATGCCAGAGGATGCAACCTCTATCACAAATCAAATGTCCAGCCAACAGCCATACCACATGTGAAAGGAGCATTATAAAGCAGTAGTACTTTAAATGCATATCAGATTTGATATGCATCAATACACACCAATTAACAAAAATTTACCTCATGAGAAGGTGGAGTTTATTTTAGGAACATGTGGTTGCCTTTGCATTTGGAAATCGGTTACTATAGTAACTAACTGATTACAGAGAAATATTGTTCACATGATGTAAGAACAAAAGGAAAAACTGCTCAAACATTTGCTAAAATTCACAATCATTCATTGAATTTTTTACAGCAAACTAGAAACAAATCTGATTTCATAAAATTCCACACTAATTATAATTAACGGTGAAACATCAAAAACTTTTTCTTTCAGAGTAAAATATATATACCTGGATATAAATTGCCACCCATTGTCTTCCATGTTATGCTAACAGTTTGAGTTAGTTAGGCAGGAAATAGAAGTGAAAGGGTTAAAGTCCAGAAGGAGGAAACCAAACTGTAATATTTGTGGCTAGGGAAGTACATAGAGAAACTGTAAAAGAATCTACAACTAGATTAGCATCATTGATACAGGGGCCTAACAAAGGGCTGGACAAAAAAATAAAATCAATTGCATTTTTACAAATATAGCATTAGTGTTAGAAAATGAAAAAATATAATAAGTTAATATTTAACTGCGTGGAAATGATAAAATAACTACATGAAATCTAAAAGAATATATGTGATACCTTTTTGGTAAAGATGATAAAAATGAACAAAGAATCATTTAGGAAGATTTAAACACAGTGATTCCATGTACATGAACTGGAAGACAATACTATAAAATTGCCAATTTCCCCAAAGTTGACATGTAGATCCATTGCTTTTGAGAAATATTTTGCAGGATTCTTTCCAAGTGTGTGTGTGTGTGTGTGTGTGTGTGTGTGTGTGTGTGTGCGCGCGCGCGCGCGCACGCGCTTGCGCATGCATGACACAGCATACAGAGAGAGTTCAGGGGACAGCCTATGAGGGTTAAGTTTTCCTTTTAGAGCACACACAGTCAGATACTGACACACCACGCCCCACAATTTGTTCTCCATCAAACACTCACCAGAGCCAACTCTGCTCACATCAGACGACTAGGCATGTTCAGGGTGGTATGGCTGTTGGCTGCATATTTAATTTGTGATAGCAATTGCATCTTCTGACATAGTGAAGGCTAATATTCTCTTCTTTCTGATAAAAAGAAATGATATTTATACAGCACAAGCATTTCCAGCGTCCTCGAGGGGCAGGCATTTCTATGTGAAAAAGATAAAACTTTACCTTTTATTTATGCCTCATCAAAAGTTCTAGGGTAGGACATGGACCAAATGTAAATAAAGACTTGAAAATATGATGTACCAATATCCATCATAAATAAAGATATTATACACCATAGTTAAAAGTAAACAACATAAAAAAACCAATCGATGGATCTGATACATTAAAATTGAGAGGAAACAAAGACAAAGAAAGATTCTTTAGAACACACAACCAGCAAAAGACTTGTGAATTAAATTACATAACGGACTTCCATAAAGCAGTGTGAAAGATAAATAAACAGCATAATGGACTTTAATAGAAATCTCAAAAGAGAATCTCCAGCTGACCAATAAATATCTGGAGAGTTGCTATCTCATCAGATACCACCAAAGCAGCAAGTTAAAGCACTCTGAGATACCGACATCACCACCCATCCATGGATATAAATGCAAAGGAAGCCTGTGTCCAAGGAGGGCACAGAAGGCTGCACCAAGCCAGAATGGCAGCACTTCAAGGATTGGCATAGATAGTCGAGGAGGGCTTCTGGAGAACAGCCCCACTTCTGACATAAAATGCAATGATTGCTTCATAAATATTCTTTCAACAGTGTGCATGGAATCTGTGGACTTTCCAAATGAATACACACACACACACACACACACACACACACACACACACAGTCTGCTTGCTATAGGGGTGGGTGTTGGAGAGAACATTTGAGTGGAGAGGGGACTAGCATAGAATATTAGAGCCTGTACCTTTAAAATGTTTTGACTTTAATAAAAAATGTGGTCTGAACAAGTGAGACTGTGATAGGTTTCACAATGTCCATAGCTAGTGGCATCTGTTTCCGGCTGTTCCACTACAGTTCTGTCAGTTACAGTTTTCTCCTGTGGGGTGTTGGGTCATTAATAGTGAGTTGTTCCCATCTCCACATTCTGATCCTCTGGGCAGGCAGTGACCAGCTGCCACTGGCTCAAAGTTCTTCTAATTGCACCCTCCCAATCGAGAAACCAATTTCGTTGTTCTTGATTTTGTAGGAAACTGGGGCTATACTGATCTCAGATCCTCAGGATGTCTTAGTGTCACTCATGACAGGGTGTTTGGGAGTATTTCAGATGTCTCCACTGTGTGTGGATATTTTGTCATTGTTGGTGCTTGGAGTAGGCTGTATCACAAGCAGTCCTTCTGACATAAGTGTCTGCAGGCAACCAGATCCTTTAATGGAGAATTGGACTGTGTGTTGCTCCCTGTGAAAGAACAGCAGGCGACAAAGGAGAGATGGAAGCTCCAGATGGCCCTGAAGCATGTGATTGCAATAGCAGATTTGGTGGCTCCTGCACAATACCCTTCAGATTGAGAGCTTGGAAGGAGCAACACATGTTGATGTCTCAGGTCTCCAGTGTGCCCTGCAGAAGGCTATTCCCAAGGCTAGGCAGAGGTTATTGTGAGAGAAGAGGCGTATACCTCAAGGCCCCCTTGGTAAACCTCTCAGGCCATCCAAATAAGCAACAATATTGATCACGATACAGGTATGGAATGATGTGCTGTCTAGCCAGTCAGAAAAGCTTATCTGAAAGTTCTATTTAGTTACATACAGAAACCTGCATTCTCTTATGGTGAGTGGAAAAAGCAGAGTATAAAGCCATGTATGTAATTTAGTTCTAATTTTGTGGAGGGAAAGGGGAAATATCCAGAAAGAAGGGCAATTTTATGTGACCCTTACTTGCATCATCATGCTATATTTTTTCTATAATGGAAATGGTTGTTTTTATTTACCCTTTTTTATTTTTTAAGACAAGATCTCTCAGGTAGCTCAGGGTGGACTCCAAGTCTCTGTGTTGCCAAGGATGACTTTGGGTTCATAATCCTTTCCTCTATCACTAGTGCTGGGATTACAGGCATGCACCACCATGACAGACTGGGCTGAAATGTAGTCGTTTTATAAGAAGAGAAAATTATGTTGCTTACAGAAAAATGGATGGAAGTGGAGATCATTAGGAGAAATGAAATAAAACAGACTCAGAAAGACAAATGTCACATGAGTTCTTTCAGGTGTGGATTTTGGAGACAAGGAGACATGGGAGTAGAGGGGTCTGTTAGAAATATGGAAGGAAGTAAGGCTTGGGGCGGGAGGGACAGGGTGAGGGAGGTTGAGATGATTAGAATGTGTTACATGCGTACAAGGAACTTTCCAACTGAAACCCACTACTTCGTAAATGATGATACGAAGTATATGATGATAAAAGAACATGGAAGGGAAGGAAAAGCTGAAGTAGGGCTCGTAGATCGTCATAAACAGCAATGGTGTTAAGCACTGTAATCACCATGCGCTAAGCAAGTTCCCTTTGCTTCCACCTCAGGTGAGGGCTGATGCTGTACTGTGACTGCTGTAGCACAGCAAATGAGAACACGCCAACCCCTCCTTGAAAAGGCTTTGGGTTGAGGAGGGAGGGAGTGCTGGGAGAGATAATTGGAACTGGGGGGCACATCTCACCAACGAACCAGAAACCTAGAGCAATAGAAACTCCCAGGAATCTATGAGGGTGACCCTAACTAAGACTCTAAGTAATGGGGGTATGGAGCCTGAATTGGCCATTTCCTGTAACCAGTTGAGACTTTCAGTGGAGGGATTGGGACTCCAGCCCAGCCACAGAATCTTTAACCTACACTTTATTGTTGAGGATTTGGTTTGTTTGTATTATGTTAATTGGGTTCCCAAAAAACTACACAAGAATCCCACATGCAAGATGCTGCGGGTCCTTGTCCCCAGTCGGTTCTAATTGGTAAATGAAGTTGCCAGTGGCCAATGGCTAGTCAGTCAGGGAGACAGAGGCGGGACTTTACCCTCCCGCCCCCCCTCCCCGCTTCACTTCGCAAGGGAACAGAGGGAAGAAGGAGGAGAATCGCCATGCCAGGGAAGGGATAAGATCCAGGCTTGAGAGCTGCAAGAAGAAAGGCGTATCAGCCATGTAAAGCCGGGTAAGAGTGGTCCCAATGCCCCAGCCTCCATTTGGTCTAGGGTAGCAAAGGTGGAATATAGGTTTTAGTAAGTAACAACTCAGGAGTATCAGAGGGGAGGAGTTAGCAACGTGGAAGTTTGAGAGTGGCCCAACTGTTGAGCTGACTAAGGCATATTAAAAATAAGGCTCTGTGTGTGTGTGTGTGTGTGTGTGTGTGTGTGTGTGTGTGTGTATTTTTCATTCAAGAATCCAGAGCATTGGGGTGGATAGCGAGGAACTCTTGCTGCTGCGGAGGGGAGATTAGAGTGGGTTTAATGAACTACCACTACATTTTTTCCTGCCTACAAGATGTGCTGGGGTAAAGCTGTCACAGAAATTGTTGGAGTGGTCAACCAATGACAGGTCCAGTTTGAGACCCATGCCATGAGAGGGAGCCCACTCCTGACACTTCCTGGAGGGCCAGGACTCAGAGGCTGGATAGCCTAGAGACCAAGAATAGAGCTAAACATAACTACCAAACAAACAGAAAACAACAACAACAAACATACAAAGACCCCCAGAAAAAACAAAACAAGAAAACCAATAAAAGCAAGCAAACAAAAACCTCAACAAAATCAATGAGAAGATTCCTAATGATGTTCTGCAATATTCATACGTGGTGTCCAGTTGTCATCAGAGAGGCTTCATCCAACAACGTGTGGAAACAAATGCAGAGATCCACAGCCAAACGTTAGGTGAAGCCTGGGAATCTTACAGAGGATGTGGAGGAAGGATTGTGCAAGCCAGAGGGGTCATGGGCACCGCAGGAACACACAGAGAATCAACTAACCTAGGCTCTTTTTTAAATTTTTTATTTAATAATTTATTTACATTTCAAATGTTTTCCCCTTTCCAGGTCTCCCCTTTGGAAACCCCCTATCCAATCCCACTCCCCTGCCTCAATGAGGGTATTCCCCTACCACCCACCCATTCCCATCTTCCCTCCCTGGCCTTCCCCTATACTGGGGCATCTAACACCCTCAGACCCAAGGGCCTCTCCTCCCACTGATGGTCAACAAGGCCCTCCTTAGCCACATATGTGGCCAGCACCATGGGCCCCTCCATATGAATTCTTTGGTTGGTGGTCTAGTCTCTGGGAGCATCAGGGGGCTTGACCAGTTGACACTGTAGCTCCCTCCCCATGGGGCTTCAAACTCACTCAGTTCCTTCAGTCCCTTCTTCAACTCCTCCATCTGGGGGCCCACGCTCAGTCCAACAGTAGCTGTGAATTGAATCATGGGTGTTCCAAACTTTTGGGCTAATATCTGATTATCAGTGAGTACATACTGTGTTCGTTCTTTTGTGACTGAGTTACCTCACTCAGGATTATATTTTCAAATTCCATCCATTTGCCTGCAAATTTCATGAAGTAATTGTTTTTAATAGCTAAGTAGTATTCCTTCGTGTAAGTGTACCACATTTTCTGTATTCATTCCTCTGTTGAGGGACATCTAGGTTGTTTCCAACTTCTGGCTATTATAAATATGGCTGCTATGAACATAGTAGAGCATGTGTTTATATTACATGTTGGAGCATCTTCTGGGTATATGCCCAGGAGTGGAACAGCTGGTCCTCAGGAAGTATTATGTCCAATTTTCTGAGGGTTTGCCAAACTGATTTCCAGAGTGGTTGTATCAGCTTTCAATCCCTTCAGCAGTGGAGGAGTGTTCCTCTTTCTCCACATCCTCACCAGCATCTGCTGTCACCTGAGTTCTTGATCTTAAGCCATTCTGACTGATGTGAGGTGGAATCTCAGGGTTGTTTTGATTTGCATCTCCCTAATGACTAAGGATGTTGAACATTTCTTTAGGTGCTTCTCAGACATTTGAGTTTCCTCAGTTGAGAATTCTCTGCTTAGCTCTGTTCCCCATTTTTTGTAGGGTTATTTGGCTCTCTGGAGTCTAACTTCTTGAGTTCATTGTATATATTGGATATTAGCCCTCTATTGGATGTAGGATTGGTAAAGATCTTTTCCCAATCTGTAGGTTGCCATTTTATCCTATTGACAGTGTCCTTTGCCTTACAGAAGCTTTGCAATTTTATGAGGTCCCATTTGTCTACTCTTGATCTTAGAGCATAAACCATTGCTGTTCTGTTCAGGAACTTTCCCCCTGTGCCCATGTGTTCAAGACTTTTCCCCACTTTCTCTTCCATTAGATTTAGTGTATCTGGTTTTATGTGGAGGTCCTTGATCCACTTGGACTTGAGCTTTGTACAGGGAGATAGGAATGGATCAATTCAAATTCTTCTTCATGTTGACAGACAGTTGAACCAGCACCATTTGTTGAAAATGCTGTCTTGTTTCCACTGGATGGTTTTAGCTTCTTTGTCAAAGATCAAGTGACCATAGGTGTGTGGGTTCATTTCTGGGTCTTCAATTCTATTCCATTGATCTACCTGCCTATCACTATACCAATACCATGCAGTTTTTATCACTACTTCTCTGTAGTACAGCTTGAGGTCAGAGATGCTGATTCATTCTGAAATTTTTTTATTGTTGAGAATAGTTTTTGCTATCCTGGGTTTTTTGTTATTCCAAATGAATTTGAGGATTGCTCTTTCTAAGTCTATGAAGAATTGAATTGGAATTTTGATGGGGATTGCATTGAATCTGTAAATTGCTTTTGGCAAGATGGCCATTTTTACTATATTAATCCTACCAATCCTTGAGCAAGGGAGGTCTTTCCATCTTCTGAGGTCTTCTTCTATTTCTTTCTTCAGAGACTTGAAGTTCTTGTCATACAGATCTTTCACTTATTTGGTTAGAGTCATACCAAGATACTTTATATTGTTTGTGACAATTGTGAAGGTTGTCATTTCCCTAATGTCTTTCTCAGCCTGTTTATCCTTCGAGTATAGGAAGGCTACTGATTTGTATCAGTTAATTTTGTATCCGGCCACTTTGCTGAAGGTGTTTATCAGGTGTAGCAGTTCTCTGGTGGAGTTTTTCTGGTCACTTAAATATACCATCATATCATCTGCAAATGGTGATATTTTGATTTCTTCCTTTCCAATTTGTATCCCTTTGATCTCCTTTTGTTGTCTAATTGCTCTAGCTAGAACTTCAAGTACTATATTGAATAGATAGGGAGAGAGTGGATAGCCTTGTCTAGTCACTGATTTTAGTGGGAATGCTTCAAGTTTCTCCCCATTTAGTTTGATGTTGGCTACTGGTTTGCTGTATATTGCTTTCACTGTGTTTACTTATGGTCCTTGAATTCCTGATGTTTCCAAGACTTTTATCATTAAGGGATGTTGAATTTTGTCAAATGCTTTTTCAGCATCTAATGAAATGACCATGTGGTTTTTTTCTTTGAGTTTGTTTATGTAGTGGATTACATTAATGGATTTCCGGGTATTGAACTATCCCTGCATCCCTGGGATGAATCCTACTTGGTCATGGTGAATGATTGTTTTGATGTGTCCTTGGATTCAGTTTGTGAGAATTTTATTGAGTATTTTTGCATTGATATTCATAAGGGAAATTGGTCTTAAGTTTTCTTTCTTTGTTGGGTCTTTGTGAGGTTTTGGTATCTGTGTAACTGTGGCCTCATAGAATGAATTAGGTAGTGTTCCTTCTGTTTCTATTTTGTGGAATAGTTTGAAGAGTATTGGCATTAGGTCTTCTTTGAAGGTCTGATAGAATTCTGCACTGAACCCATCTGGTCCTGGGTTTGTTTTTTTTTTTTTTTTTTTGGATTGGGAGACTTTTAATGACTTCTTCTATTTCTTTTATGGTTATGGGACTGTTTAGATGGTTTATCTGATCCTGACTTTTGGTATTTGGTATTTGTCTAGAAACTTATCCATTTCATCCAGATTTTCCAATTTTGTTGAGTATAGGCTTTTGTAGTAGGATCTGATGATTTTTTTTGAATTTCCTCAGAATCTGTCACGATATTTCCCTTTTCATTTCTAATTTTGTTAATTTGGATACTGTCTCTGTGTCCTCTGGTTAGTCTAGCTAAGGGTTTATCTATCTTGTTGATTTTCTCAAAGAACCAGCTCCTGGTTTTGTTGATTCTTTGTATAGTTCTTTTAGTTTCCACTTGGTTGATTTCAGCCCTTAATTTCATTATTTCCTGCCTTCTATTCTTGAATGTATTCGCTTCTTTTTGTTCTAGAGCTTTCAGGTATGCTGTTAAACTGCTAGTGTGTGCTCTCTCCAGTTTCTTTTTGGAGGAACTCAGAGCTATGAGTTTTCATCTTAACACTGCTTTCATTGTGTCCCATAAGTTTGGGTATGTTGTACTTTCATTTTCATTAAATTCTAGGAAGTCTTTAATTTCTTTATTTCTTCCTTGACCAAGTTATCATTGAGTAGAGTGTTGTTCATCTTCCATGTGTATGTGGGATTTCTGTTATTGTTGCCATTGAAGACCAGGCATAATCTGTAGTGGTCTCATAGGAGGCATGGGATTATTTCAATCTTCTTATATCTGTTGAGGTTTTTTTTGTGACCAATTATATGGTCAGTTTTGGAGAAGGTACCATGAGGTGCTGAGAAAAAGGTATATTCTTTTGATTTAGGATGAAATGTTCTATAGATATCTGTTAAATCCATTTGGTTCATAACTTCTGTTAGTTTCACTGTGTCTCTGTTTATTTTGTGTTTCCAAGATCTGTCCTTTGATGAAAGAGGGGTGTTGAAGTCTCCCACTATTATTGTATGAGGTGCAATGTGTGCTTTGAGCTTTAGTAAAGTTTCTTTTATGAATGTGGGTGCCCTTGCATTTGGAGCATAGATGTTCAGGATTGAGAGTTCTTTTTGATAGTTTTTTCCTTTGATGAGGATGAAGTGTCCTTCCTTATCATTTTTCATGAATTCTGATTGAAAGTGATTTTATCCAGTATTGGAATGGCTACTCCTGCCTGTTTCTTGGGATCATTTGCCTGGAAGATTGTTTTCCAGCCCTTTACTCTGAGGTAGTGTTTTTCTTTAACCCTGAGGTATATTTCCTGGATGCAGCAAAATGCTGGGTCCTGTTTATGGATCCAGTCTGTTAGTCTATGTATTTTTATTGGGGAATTGAGTCTATTGATGTTAAGAGATATTAAGGAATAGTGATTGTTGCTTCCTGTTATTTTCATGTTTGTGTGATTATCTTCTATTGAGTTTGTTGAAAGATTACTTTCTTTCTTGCTTTTTCTAGAGTGTAGTTTTCCTCGCAGTGTTGGCGTTTTCCATCTATTATCCTTTGTAAGGCTGGGCTTGTGGAGAGATATTGTGTAAATTTGGTTTTGTCACAGAATATCTTGGTTTCACCATCTATGGTAATTGAGAGTTTTGCTGGGTATAGCAGCCTGGGCTGGCACTTGTTTTCTCTTAGGGGCTGTCTGATGTCTGTCCAGGATGTTCTAGCTTTCATAATCTCTGGTGAGAAGTCTGGTGTAATTCTGATAGGTCTGCCTTTATATGTTACTTGCCCTTTTTCCCCATACTGCTTTTAATATTCTTTCCTTGTTTTGTGCATTTGGTGTTTTGACTATTATATGATGGTAGGAATTGCTTTTCTGGTCCAATCTATTTGGAGTTCTGTAGGCTTCTTGAATGTTTATGTTCATCTCTCTCTTTAGGTTAAGGAAGTTTTCTTCTACGATTTTGTTGAAGATATTTACTGGCCCTTTAAGTTGGGAATCTTCACTCTCTTCTATACCTATTATCCTTAGGTTTGATCTTCTCATTGTGTCCTGGATTTCCTGGATGGTTTACATTAGGAGCTTTTTGCTTTTTGCATTTTCTTTGACTTTTGTGTCAATGTTTTCTATGGTATCTTTTGAACCTGAGATTCTCTCTTCTATCTCTTGTATTCTGTTGGTAATGCTTGCATCTATGACTCCTGATCTCTTTCCTAGGGTTTCTATCTCCATGATTGTCTCCCTTTGTGATTTCTTATTGTTTCTATTTCCATTTTAGATCTTCGATGGTTTTGTTCATTTCCTTTGCCTGTTTGGTGTGTTTTCCTATATTTCCTCTTTAAGGGCTTCTAGCTGTTTATCTGTGTTCTCTTGTATTTCTTTAAAGGAGTTATTTATTTCCATCTTAAAGTCTTCTATCATCATCATGAAAAGTGATTTAAAATCTGAGTCTTCCTTTTCTGGTGGGTTTGGGTATCCAGGGCTCACTGTGGTGGGAGAACTGGGTTCTGATGATGACAAGTTGCTTTGGTTTTTGTTCCTTATATTCTTGCCCTTGCCTTTCACCATCTGGTTATCTCCGGTGTTAGCTGGTCTTACTCTCTCTGACTGTGGCTTGTTCCTCCTGCAAGCCTCTGTGTCAATACTCCTTGGAGACCAGCTCTCTCTGAGAGGGATTTGGGTTTGGAGAGCTGTGGTACAGGTTCAGCTCTGGGGTGCAGACAGAAACTGGAAGGATTCTGTCCCCAGCTGTTCCTTGGTTCCTGTGTCCTGATGGCTCTTCAAAGGTCCCTCTTGATTGAGGAATTTGAACAGAAGTGGTGGTTTTCCTGTGCTCAAAGGTGTGGCTGCACTCTTGGGAGACCAGCTCCCTCCTGGCCCTGTGTATGGAGCCCTGTGTCATAGGATCAGTTTCCTGGCCTCAGAAGGAAACCAGAAGGCCATTCCTCAGTCCCTGTGTCCTGAGGGTTCTGGACGAGTCTCTCTGAGCAGAGGTGCTGACCTTACCCCTGATCATAGGCTTGTCCACACTCCTGGGAGGGTAGCTCTTTCCATGTGCTATTTGGGTATGGAGCTGTGTAGCACAGACCTGAGGTGTAAACCGGAAGGCTCCTGTCCCAGGCTATTCCTCTGTCCCAGTGTTCTGCAGATTCTGTCCCGCTGAGCAGTGGCGCTTGTCTTACCTCCACTCACAGGCTTGTCCACACTCCCTGGATGCTAGCCTTCTCCCTGTGCTATTTGGTTATGGAGCTCTGTGGCACAGACTGGGCCTAACCTGGGTTCTTAGGGCTCACAGGATCTGAACCCACAGTCAGGGAGCCTGCATGAGACTAACCTAGGCTCTCTGCACAAACATTACAGCTGAGTAGCTTGGTCTTTTTGTGAGACTTCTAACGATGGGGGCGGGAGCTGTTTCTGGCTCCGTTCCCTGCTTTTTGGAACTCTTTTCCTCCTACTGGGTTGCCTCTTCCAACCTTAATACAAAGTGAGGTACCTAGTCTTACTGCAACTTGATATGCCATGCTTGGTGGATATCCAGGGGAGGTCTGCCCTTTTCTGGGGAGAAATGGAGGAGGAGTGGATTGGGGGGGAGAACAGAAGGGAGGTGAGGAGGTACTGGGAGGAAAGAAAGGGAGGAGAAACTGTAGTTGGGATGGTAAAAACATAAAATATCACTAGGGAGGAGCATGAAAGCACAGGTGCTGATAGGGAGCTGGGGTTGGGGAGCAGCTCAGGGTAGGGGGTGGAGTTGGAAAGAGGATCAGCTTATGCAGAGATCTTTATAAGCAATAAGCCTTGCTACAAGTGGCTCTTCATGCTAGTCAGAATGTCTCATAGGTAGTGTTTCTATCTGATATAAGATGCAGGACTGACTGGTCAGACACTGTCCTGCCTTGGTGGTCGACTTCTTGTACACTGTGCCATAGGCTCTAGCTTGTACTCTGACTCTCTTGGTGGCTGGCTCGAAGTGGAAATTTCTGGTTTTGTTGGAAACTCAATTAGGTCATATGATGGATGTTTTGCTGAAGCAGACACGTGGGAGGATGTGTGCTGTTTAGAAAGAATATAACTATGACCCCCACAGACAGTGGGGGAGGCTCTGGCTTTGGGTCTCCTTGTTCTGCCTCGTTAGTCTTCACTGATGACATTCTGGTATTGATTTACTTTGTATCACATTGCTGATCTTCACTTGTCATGACTTCGTAGAGGGTAACTTGCCAAGAACTTCTCATGATCTTCTTGCTGTTCTGTGGACTCATGCCAATTGGTGGAGCCTCACAGTTTCTTCTGAATAGAACTGCTCTTGCTGATTCATGTGGTGATTGCTGAGTGGGCTGGACTGCAGCTGCTGATTCCCATTGGTGTTTTGCTAGAGGACTGGACTTCTGACAGTGAAGACTGGAATAGCCCCAAAGAACTATTTCTAAACAGGTCCACAACTTGTTTCCTATTAGCCTTTCTTTGTCCACTACTTCTGGTGGGTGGTGGGCTAGAAGGGAGGCTGAAACATTGAAGAACCCTTGTTAAAGTAGGTTTTGAAAAATTTAGGCCAACACTGGCTTTTTTGGTCTTGCTCTCTGTAGTGCCTGCTGGGTGCCTCCTTGTAGGTATCTGACTCCCTTCTCAGTGTGTTGCTGCAGCTAGTGCTGTGAACCAGGCAGGGGACAGGAGGGGGGCAGTTGGTACCTGAACATTGGGATCGCTTTGTGCAAAGCATAACTCTGTTTCCCCCTCATTATTCAATGGCTGAGTCTTGTTTGTTCATAGCCACGTGCTTGATTTGTTATTACTTTTTTTCTTTTAAAACCCTTTTATCTGCAGGCCACTACAGCCAGAGATGCAGGTAGGGAACTGATGATCTTCACCTCCCACTCCCTCAGTTCCTCTAAAACCAATCACAAGGCTCATCCCCAGTGCAGTTCACATACTGTGGCCTTCCTTCTCCCTCTACCGCCATCACACAGACCTTCCTCTCCTAACCTCCCTTCCCTCACTCACTGGTTTATCCCAGCCCCCAACATCAGCAGGCAGGCCCTGAGAGCCTGCAGGCTGCTTCAGCCAGCTAAGAGCTTCACTTCTTCCTCCATTCCTCAAAGTCCAGTCCCAAGCTCTGTAACAGACCTTCTGCTGTGGCCTCTTCTCAATCTCTGCCCCCACTCCCAGGGGACAAAGCAGTTCCTGGTGGAACATTCTGCTTTCTTCCATCCTGTGGCCTCCCTAACCCCTCCTAGCCCGTCCTCATTTCTACATTAGCTCCCAATACCTAGAAACACATTTTACCTAAATCCACCAGTGACCATACGTATCAGAGTCCCAGAAGGATTTTCTAATAGGAAACACATAGCCACCACACTCTCCTAGGAGCCTAGGAGCCACAGAGGACAACAGAGTCATTTAGTTAGGTTTTCTATTGCTGTGAAGAGAATCCATGACCATAGCAAATCTTATAAATGAAAATATTTAATTGGGGCTGGCTTACAGTCTCAGAGGTTTAGTCCATTATCATCATGGCAGGAACATGGTGGCATGCAGGCAGACATGGCACTAGAAAGGTAGCTGAGGTTCTACATCTGGATCAGCAGGCACCAGAAAGGGAAAGACATTACACCTGGCTTGATCACCCCCACTGACACACTTCCTCCAACAAGGCTGCAACTACTCCAACGAGGCCACACCTTCTAATAGTGCCACTCCATATGAGACTACCCAGGCCATTTTATTTCAAACCACTACAAGAATTAAGAACCCTTATTAAAGTAGGTTTTGAAAAATCTAGTCCAACACTGGCTTTTTTGGCCTTGCTCTCTGTAGTGTCTGCTGGGTATCTCCATGTAGGTATCTGACTCCCTTCTCAGTGTGTTGCTGCAACTATGCTGTGAACCAGGCAGCAAAACAAAACCCTCACCCAACAACGGCAAGACCAGGTATCAGTATCTAGAACCACATCTTCCTAAACCCAAACACCAGCATACGATCACAATCAATAACAGCCAGCATATGTCTGATCTAGAGCCCAGCAACCCTACCACAGCAGGCTCTGAGTACTGCAACATGGCTGAAGCACAAGAGATAGACCTTAAAATATTCTTTATGAATATGATAGATTTCCTGAAAGAGGCAGTGAATAAATCTCTTAAAGAGATCTTTGGAAACACAAACATACAGTGGAAATGACTAAAGCAGTTCAAGTGCAGAAGCATCAATAAAGAAAACCAAAAACTGAAGAAAATCTGGAAATGAAAAATTTAGGAACTTGAACAGCAACCTCAGAGGCAAACTTTACCAACAGAATACAAGAGATGGAAGAGAGAATCTCAGACACTGGAAACACAATAGAAGAAATGGATGCCCTGATCAAAGAAAAGGTTAAATCTAAAAACTCATGGAACAGAGCATCCTGGATATCTGGACACTGTGGAAAGACCAAACCTAAGATAATGGAAATACAGGTCAAAGCCACAGAAAATGTTTTCAACAAAATCATAGAAGAAACTTGCTGTAATGTAAGGAAAGAGGTGTTCATTAAATAAAACACTGAATAGAGTGGACCAGAAAAGAAAGTCCCCGTGGCACACAATAATCAGAACACTAAATGTACAGAACAAAGAAAGAACAGTAAAAGCTGCAAAGGAGAAAGACCAAGTAACATGAAAAGTCACATCTATTAGAGTTACACCTGACTTCTCAACAGAGATACAGGGATGGTTCAACACATGTACATTGATAAACATAATTTATTATATAAACAGACTGAAGGACGAAAACCTCGTGATCTTCTCATTAGATGCAGAAAAGACCTTTGACAAAATCCAACATCTCTTTATGTAAATTATCATGGATGATTTATCTATCCTCAGTATCTAGTACTTGATGTCTTAACTAGAGCAATAAGAAAAGGGAAGGTGATCAAGAGGATGCAGGTTGGAAAGGAAGAAATCTAAGTATCCTTAGTTTCATCTGATAAGAAATTATACATAGGTGATCCTAAAAGAAATCCACCTGGAACCCCACAGCTGAGAAGTTCTTTCATCAAGGTAGCTGCATACAAAACTAACTCGCAAAAATTAGTAGCCCTTCTATATACAAATGACAGACTGGAAAAGAAATCAGGGAAACAAACCTTTTACAAGAGCCTCAAGGAATATGAAATATCTTGAGGTAACTCTAAGCAAGTAAAAGATTTGCACACACACAAAAAAAAGTTAAGACACTGAAGAAAGAAACTGAAGAAGATATCAGAAGATGGAAATATCACCCATGATCATTGTTATTATTAGGAAAAGTGTGTTTCCGGGTTCTGCCTCTCCTGATGGGTTGCCTAGGTGCTGCTGGTACACAGGGCAAAGACCAGAACGGGAGGAGTCTGAGGTCTGCCTTTTCCTTCTGGGACCTCAGTCATTGCTGAACGCCAGACCAAGGTGGATAGAGTCTCTGGTCCGGCAGGGATGCCAGGAGTGTTGCAGCTCTTAGAAAAGGAATAAAGAAGTTCAAGTGGCCAGCGCAGGGCAGGTGGTCACAGTTCTGGGCCCCATGGCAGTGACTGCAGCAGCAACTGCGATGTCCACAACCAGTGCTCTTATGTGAGCCCGGCCAGGCAAGTAAGTCTAAAGTCCAACGATGAATGCTTCAGGGGAGAGAGTCCTTCCCAAAATGTTACAGCTTAATAAAAATAACCAGTCTCAGAGGATCCGTAATGAAATAGCTTGTGTACTTTATTCCATGTGGACAGGGACTATATGAACCTTGGGGAATGTGATGGGATTTGGGGGTAAATACATCCTATTGGCTGAGGCTAAGATTCTGGTGTTGCTCTATAGTGCTTGTGATCATCTTAGGAGGCAGAGAGAGAGAGAGAGAGAGAGAGAGAGAGAGAGAGAGAGAGAGAGAACAGCTCTACTGCCATCTCAGATCTCCGAGATTCCAGGGATTTGAGTGTGCTTCACCTCACGGGTCTCATGCCCATCTGGTGGCACAGTCTACATGCCCTACAAAAAGAAAACAGAATAGATAGTTATGGATGATGAGAGTATCAAGTGGGGAGCGGGGAATGGGACAAGGGAGAGACAGCTAAGACTAAGGGCCATTTGGGGGGTAGTATAGAAACCCAATGTACTAGAAACTTCCTAAAATATGTAATATATGAAGATGATCCAAATGAAATTACCAAATAATGTGTTAGTCCAACCTGGTGAGAATAAGACCGCTAACACAATTTTGAGACAAATTTAAAGCAAGGTTGACTTTTATTGGGGTGTACCCAAGAGCTGGCCACTGACTGCCTCCTAAGTCAAGTTAAAGAGAGAAGCCCTGAATCCATTTCTTGGGCCCCTTCTAAGGAGTAGAATCATAAGTAGTTTTAAAGCAGATTTACAGATGAGAGACAATGGGCAATCAAGAAGTACAGAAAAACAAACAAACAAAAAAACAAACCCACCATGTGATTATGGAGGGTTAGGGAGGATCTGGGTGTCTTCAAGGACATGTCAAAGTCATGGGACAGGTCAGGCTCCAGGAAACAGACTTACAGACAGCAACTCAGCTCATAGAGTAAATGGAAACATCTTTTAACAATACAGCATCATGGCTGCTACCTTCGAAATGGAGTCAGGCAGGTTCCTCAACTTGGGGAGACAGAATCCTAACTGGACATCTCTTGTCATTAAATGAAGCTTCCAGTGTCAGGATTGGGTTACATCTAACTGAATTGCTGGTCAAAGGGATCCCATAGGAATCTCCAAACATCCCAGGCTGTTGCCAAGACTGTAGGTTGCTCTCCACAAACTCAGGGCAAGGCCCTGTTGCTGAAGGTATTTACACAACTCTTTGAACATGGAGAAGTGAAGCTACATACTCCTATGTTCTAGTGTCTTTGGTACAGGAAGGCACTCTGTATGCTACCAAGTGAGAAACATAAACACAAACCTAGGCACAAACCCTCTCATCTACAATGCTGTCCTGCCTGTAGAATATGCTAGGGCAATGGTGGCACAGAGTTTGTGGAAGTAGCCAACAAATAACTAATTTGACTTAAGGCCCACTCCCAGAGTTGGAACACATACCTGACACTGCTTGAGTGACAAAGAACCTGATACTAGATAGGCCAATGACCTAGGGTAAAACCAAATACTACTGTTCTAAACAAACAAACAAACAAACAAATGCCATAAAACAAAATGTAGCAATAACTTCAAATGGCATGCCCTTATACTCATAAATCAGTGTGTTGCTCAGCCCTCTCAGAGAAGCTTCCTCTTGCTGCAAATGGGAACATATACAGAGACCCACAGCCAGACCATATGTATAGAGTGAGAGGCCTTGGACTATCCTAAACTTGATGTTTCTGTCAAACCCTTCCCCTCAGGGCTCAGGGAGCCCTGCAGAAGAGAAGGGAAAACAAGTGTTAAGAGCATAGAGCACACCAAGAAAAATTGAGGCCTCCAAATCAACACAACCAAAGCTCATATGAACTCACAGCGCACACATGGGTCTGCACCAGGTCTTTTTTTTTTTTTTTTTTTTTAAATATTATGGCTGCTAATTTAGTGTTTTTATGGGATTCTTGAGTGTTTAAGTGTGTGAATCTCTGATTATTGTGCCTTGTCTTGGTCTCTTTTCCTTCTGTTTTTTTTTTCTAATTCTGAAGTGTTAGTTTTTGATTTATCATATTATATATTATATTATGATTATCCCTTAGATGCCTGTTTGTTTTAAAGTGAGAGACAGAAAGGGGGTGGATCCAGATGGAAGGGAGATGGAGAGAAGGAGAGAAGGGGAGAGTCATAATCAGGATATATTATGAGAGGGAACAAAAAAAGTATTTTCAATAAAAGGGAATAAAAGTGAAAAACCAAAAGCTAAAGGCCACCTCCTGTATAAGCTAACACACCAAACCAGCATAGCAGGAAAGTTCCAGAAGTCATTAGAAAATTCTAAATACATTTCTTTCTGTTATAATGAGAAATAATATTTAAATATTAATTTGGACTAAAGACAAGAATCAGAAGCCCTACACAGAGAAATCCTGTCTCAAAAACCAAACAAACAAAAAACAAAAAAATCAGAAGCCAATATTTTTAGAAAAAACTGACAATGTCATACAGATACATAAAGATTGCAAAAGGAGAAATAATTAGCTCTAACATGAGAATATTGCCCTGTCTTCACTGTTAAGCATAGATAACTCTTGTACAGAGGGGGAGAATGAGGAGGAAGAGGAGAGGAGGAGGGAGAGAAGGAGGAGGAGGAGGAAGAGGAGGAGGAGGAGGGGGAGGAGGAAAAGCAAAAGCAACAGCTTCATGCACAAAGTTTGTGTTTCTTTGTTCCTTAGACGTTTACTCAACTAGGCAGAGTCACATGGCTGGAAGCTAGCTTGTCTCCACACAGAAGCATGAAGTACCCAGTGGTTCCTCACAGTGCCCTGCCATATTTTTACCATTGCCGACATCTCAAGGGTTGAATTTTCACTCTGAGGACTTGGTGGAAGAAGGGAGAAAGAGCAGTTTTGATGTATTTTGCTGTTATTCTTATTAATTTATGTAACTTTATATTTTAACTATAAAATTTTATCATATCATTGCTAATTTCTTTAATTTTTTTAAGCTTTAATTTGTTGGTACAATATTTGTTGATCAAATTCTTTCCCCTCCCTCAGCACTTCCCGGACGTTCTCCTTCTCCATATCCACCTGCTTCATGTTCTCATTCTCTCTCAAAGCAAACAAACACTGACAAATAAAAACAAACCCAATACTCAAAACAAAAGACAGGAACCACCATCTCCAAATAACCTTCATAAAATAAATGTCAAAACAGATGAACTGAAAAATAATTAAGTCTATTAAATGCCACCATGATGAGTTATATGTGACAGAATAAACACAACACAGAATCAAAGAAAACCAACATCCAAGAGCGCAGGGACTTTAAACGTGTAATTCCCCAGAGCTGCTGTGTGGGGGACTTGACCAGGGTCACATGGGTCGCCCTGAGCTGTCTTACGCTTCAGCTAGAGCGGCAGAGTTTATGCTTTGAATGTCAAGCAAGCCAAAGCCTCTGTGCTTGCCTTTCTCCAGCCAACCTATACTGATGAGGGATCCACATGAGGTACATTGACAATCACAGGGCTGGAGGGGTTCCAACTTCCTCCCAATTCCACACACTGCATTCAGAACTAAAGAAGAGCAATGCGTGTGGCACCATTACAATGTAGATAATTTAATCATGTTTTTAAAAAATGATTTTTTGTGTTATTTCCTAATATAGATCCATTTGTGTGACGTTGAGATGTCTAGAGAAAGAAGAGGATGAAGGTGAAGAAGGAGTCTACTGTGTGCCTCATACAAAACCAGAAACCTACCACTGTTGGTTGATGATGTTAAGAGATACTACTAGCCTAGCTTCCCTTGGATCCCTAGGGTTCACAAACTGCCATATCCCCGTGTGGCCAGCAGGGGGAGGCTGAGGTTCCAGGCTGAGCCGGGGTTGTTGGGAGATTGTAGGTCATGGCTGAGTCTCTCTGTCCATGGAACTCTTGGTTGGAACAGGGCTCATTAGCCTGGCTTAGGTGGGAGAGGTGAGCTCAGGTGACTGGCAGCCCAAGTCTGGCTGCAATATGAGGTAGAGGAGACTCCACAAGTTTGGAATTTATAGGTGGAGGAGTGAATGGCTGGTGTAAATCAGGCCTGGGGGATGTTGGGATGGGGTAGACCAGTAGCTGGAGGAGGTCAGATGGAAAACACTGGAAGGCCACGAAGGGGACAGAAGTTGACTGAGCTCTGGGCTGGGCTGGGAAATGAGACCCAGGTGAGTCTGGGTCCATCCGAGGGATGTCTCCATATTTGAGACTGCAGACAGTTCAGGTGGGCAGAGTCGCCTGCTCTGCTAGAGAGGGGGACTAGAAACAGGAAACTGAGTGGGTTGCACAGCCCATGGCCTTCTGAATTCCCAGAGTCAAATCTCCCTTCACCCTGATGCCTTTGTTCGACTCTCTGCCATTGTTGGGGCTGGATGAAGGTGGCTCAGAGATGTAGTAATTTCCTAGGCCCAGAAGATTAATTTCTGGAGGACTAAGTGTGAACAAGCGACTGAACATAGAGCACCTCAGTAGTGCTGTAGACTCCTGATGATTGTGTTGTGAGAAAGCCAACCTTGGAGACTTGAGAATTAAAATGTGGGTGTGGCTGGATGTCATGGCACACACCTCTAATCCTAGCACTGAGGAAGCAGAGAGAGGCTCTGTGAGTTGAAGGCCAGGCTGGTTTACATAGCAAACTCCAAGCCAGCCAGAGCTGTACAGTGAGATCCTATCTCAAAAATAAATACAATGAAACAGCACCATACCTCCCACCATGTATGGGTGCTAAACATGTGGGAATTGTGTAGCCTGAAGTTTCAGTAAGAGCAGGGGCTGGGGAAGGAGGAGGAAACAAAGCCCAGAAGGGACAGAGGAGGTCTGCCTGGACCAGCGATGTGTGCAAACAACGAAGTGGCTCAAACACCAAAGAACTTCAGTTTTATGCACTCTGGAGGTGATTTATTATAAATTTTCAGCCTTTGCTGCCCACTCCACATGGTTCTTGCCTGAGGTCAGACAGGCTGGTCAGCACATGTGGTTTAACACCTGTTAGAGGAGCTTCATGTTTCTTCTTATCCACGGCAGGAAGTGTACAACCTTAGTGAAGACTCCTGAAGAGATTTTCTTCTTTTTCCCATAGGCTAAAACTCCATAAGCTTTGTTGTCACACACGAGGGGTCCCCCAGAGTCACCCTGTGGGCAGAGATAGGAAGAACTGAGCCTTGCTCCCTCTGGCTCTGCTCTCCCCACTTCCTCCTGGCAAGGCTAACACTTAGATCATGGCCACGACAGGTTTTCCAGCTTCCCTCAGTACCAGAGCTCCAGGGAGGCCTAACTTTTCCTTCTAGCCCAGTCCCAGGCTTTCCCTGCAGTCCTCATGGATACTCTGAGAAAATTTACCCTGTTTGGGATGACAGATGTTTCCCCAGCTTACACCCTTGCTACACCCACACATGAGACCAAAGCTGGATTTTTGGGCTTTCCCTTCTCTGAACTGAGGCTTGAGGGTTTTGCCATTCTCACACCTTGGCCTCTCCCAAGGCCCTCTCACCCTTCATTTTGTCTGTTAAATGCTTGAAGCCCACCTTGAAAGGAGCCTTTATTTTCTCCACGTCTCCAGCACAAATCTCTGTGGTCTTGGTGTAGTGATGGAAGCACTTTTCACATTCCTGGTCTGTCTTGATGATCAGTTGAACCTCTTGTAGGCGGGCAGATCCTTTAGTGGTGTCGAGGGACCGTTTCCCCCAGCCTGCCACAGTACACACATCCCCTGGCTTCACCTGGGCATTGCGCCTGGGCAGCTTGAGGGGCCTCACAGCTTTGGTCCTCTTGGCCTTACTCTCCAGCTGGTAGGGCAGAGGGAAGAGAGACCAGCTCAGCTAGGAGCCTGCTAGCCTGAGACTCTTTGAAATTCAGGGTGGAAGTGTGGGAAGAAGAACCAGGATCAGAGCAGGAGGGAGGGGCTAACCTTGCACCAAGCAGAGCACAGGCACACTGTAAGAGATGGGGGTGAGGGATGAGGGGTGGGCAGACGTGTGTACAAAAGAGGGTGGCAGGCCTCACTTTTAATAGCATGATGTCATTGGTGTGGTTCACACTATCATAAGCTGGATGGGGAATGGCTTCTGACACAGGGATGATCTGCTGGGTCTCCTCCTTAGCCTTGATGTTGTGGGCCCCCAGTATGACTGTCATTGACCTGTGGAGAGAGCAGAGTGGAAAGGAGAGCTGTGCAGTCACAGAGGATGCAGTCCAGGAACTGTGAAAGGCAGGGTGGGGTTCTAGCCGAGGGGACTTGAGGACACAGGAGGGCCTCAGAGTCAGACCTACTGCTCTCTGCTTCTTAATGACATGGGACTTCTGGGGGTTCCCTCTTGCATTGAGGCAATATTTCAAGGTTTGCACTGTGTTTTAATGTGAACTTTCGACCTCAACCACTGCTTTAGTTTGGCCAGTGCAGTTGATCAACTCAAGTGTGCTGCTGGCTCTGACCTCTCACCCTTGGACCTAAAATTTACCTCTCATCTGACTCCCATTGCCACAGTCCTTCCTGCAAGACTGCTCACATGGGAACATCCACAATAGAGGGCAGAAGCTCCTGTGTATGTGTGGGTTGGGGGTATGTCTGAGAAAACGTGAGCTAGCTGCTTCTCCTCACCTGTTTCTGCAGTGAGCAGCTGTCAGCACAAAGTCATCTTGAACCAAGAAGCCTCCACAGTATCTCCTTTTCCCTTCGATATCTACAGACTTGACACATGCCATGTAGGGGCGGGAGTGTGGCTTCACCTCATGGCCGCCGATGATCTCTGAAAAAAGGGCTAGCATATGGCATGTCTGGAAGCAGCAGATAGGGTGAGCAGGAGAGATCTAGGAAGAGACTGATTGGGGACCAGATCTGCAGTCGCTAAAGCCTATTGCAGACAGAATTCCTTGCACATGGAATAATCTTTGCTGACACTTAAGCCTCAGAACCCTGCTCTCAGAAGGTGTGGGTAGTACTTGTTTCCAGCGTCTGCTTTACAAATATACGGAGGGATAAGCTCTGTCTTCATCATGAGGGGATCCTGTGAATATCCACGTTGGTTTTTGATTGTTAGTGAGTCATCCTAACCCCTGTAGTATTGACTGGTGTCATTTTCTCACCTTTTACCCACATATCCTATAGAGGTGGATTTTCTAACATTGTTGTGCCTAATGTACCTTGGGTTCTCAATAAATGCTTTTTGCTGCATGAATGAGTGGCTTGTAGTTAACTGGGGGTCTGTTGGGTCAGTGCTGGTTGGATTTAGGGCCAGGGACTTATTGGAACAGTGTGCTGTCCCAGTTGGGAGCAACTTGGAACCTGCAGAAGTGGAGAGGCCAAGTAAAACTAGACTGCAAAGCTGGTGGGGTGTGCAGTGCAGGATCTTGTCAGCCTGTGCCTCTTCCTTCTGCAGGGCTGAGGGTGGACTTAATAAATAATGCTAAGATTATTGAGCTGGTGGACTCACCCCATTGCAGGGTGGACAGTAAAGCTGCCTTGTCCCTTGGCTAAAGTCATGATGCACATTAATAAAAGCTGGGAGAAGCTAGTAGTTACAAAATTTCTGAGAACACCTCCCTTCCTCAGGTCTTTTTGAGAGTCCAGCCAGTGTCAGATTTCCAAACCTGGGTTTGGTATGGGACCTGAGGTTCAGAAAGCTGGGTTCAGTTCCAGGACAATTCCTGACTACTTCTAGGCAGAATGTCAGCAGAGGTGTCATGGATGGCATCTCTGCCACAGGAGTGGTCACTCACCTGCTCCAGCTCCTAGTGGCAACAGAAAGGTTAGGAGAATCAGGACTGGTGGCATCTTCCCAGGAAGGCTGCTCAGGATGGAGGAGGTCAGAGTAAATACAGCCCCTGGAAGGAGAGGAAGGAGGTATGGACTCAGGTGCTCACTGGCATTTTAAACTTACGCACCTCTGCTTCTGAGTGACATCACATTACTTAAGGAAGTATTCTGGTTTGGGTAAAAATGACTCTGCCACCATACTGACATCCTATGAGCTAATCTGGGATAGAGGTCAAGAGTGTAGAGGATTGGAGGCTGTGGTTGAGGAGGCCTGAGACCCCAGGAAGTCCACAGTGACGGCTCAGAGACATAAGTGTGTCCTTTTTTATGGCTTACACTTTTTTTTTTTTTTTTTGGTATTCTGATAAGATCTCTTTGGGTTTCTTTGGTTTCTTTTTCTCTTTCATTTGTTTTTCAAAAAAATTAATACTGACAACAAAATTATCCTAACTACAGTTATAGAGCACTACAAACACTCACAAAGTTGCACAGTACTGAGTGAGAGGTGACACTGCGCCATATCTGCTGGCCAGTTTGGCAGTCCATCATGTCATTAATCTTTGGAACAACTGATCATCCTGTGGCACAATCTGAATATTTTGATGAATTAATCTGAACTCACTCTGACTCTCCTGGAACTCCTAGGAAGTCACAGAGAAATCTCAAAAGCAAGTGTTTGCCTTGTATTTAGTGGTCATGTGGACTGTTATACGTAGCTAAGTGTAATGATGGAACACAAACAACAGGTGCACTTTATCTGCTTATTAGTTATTGTCATTTATCTCTGGGGCAAGAGCTTGAGGACTGGACTTAACGATCATTAGGATTAAATCAGCATTGTCTTCCTTGCTGATGACTCCAATGGTATTTTGGACGCTTCCTAGCATTTCCTATAGAAAAACAAAGACCATGATTATATCTTTTTTTCTTAAATTATTGTACACAATAAGCTTTATTTTCTTTTTTTGGGATACATTATTTACATTTCAAATGTTTCCTCCTTTCCAGATCTCCCCTTTGGAACCTCCCCATTTCCTCCCCTCTTCCCCTCCCTCTATGGGGGTATTCCCTCACCCACCCACCCACTCTCGTCTTCCCTCCTTGGCATTCCCCTATACTGGGGGATCTAACACCCTCAGGCCCAAGGGCCTCTCCTCCCCCTGATGGCTTACAAGACCCTCCTCTGCCACATATGTGGCCAGCACCATGGGTCCTTCCATGTGTATTCTTTGGTTGGTGATTCAGTCTCCGTGGGTATCAAGGGGTCAGGCCAGTTGCCACTGTTGCTTTCTCCTTGGGGCTACAAACTCCCTCAGCTCCTTCAGTCCCTTCTCCAAGTCCTCCATCTGGGACCTCACACTCAGCCCTATGGTTGCTGAGAAGTGACTCTTGGGTATTCCAAACTTTTGGGCTAATAACCACTTACCATGTTCATTCTTTTGTAACTGAGTTACCTCGCTCAGGTATACCTTCTTATCAGCACCTCATGGTACCTTCTCCAAAATTGATCATATCATTGGTCACAAAACAAATCTCAACAGATATAAGAAGATTGAAATAATCCCATGCCTCCTGTCAGATCACTACGGATTAAGGCTGGTTTTCAATGGCAACAAAAACAACAGAAAGCCCACATACACATGGAAGCTGAACAATGCTCTACTCAATGATAACTTGGTCAAGGAAGAAATAAAGAAATTAAAGACTTCCTAGAATTTAATGAAAATGAAAGTACAACATATCCAAACCTATGGGACACAATGAAAACAGTATTAAGAGGAAAACTCATATCTCTGAATGCCTCCAAAAAGAAACTGGAGAGAGCATATACTAGCAGCTTAACAGCACACCTGAAAGCTCTAGAACAAAAAGAAGCTAATACACCCAGAGGAGTAGAAAGCAAGAAATAATCAAACTCAGGGCTGATCAACCAAGTAGAAACAAAAAGAACTAAACAAAGAATCAACAAAACCAGAAAAATCAACAAGATAGATAAACCCTTAGCCAGACTAACCAGAGGGCACAGAGACAGTATCCAAATTAACAAAATTAGAAATGAAAAGGGAGATATATCTCCCAACAGATTCTGAGGAAATTAAAAAATCATCAGATCCTACTACAAAAGCCTATACTCAACAAAATTGGAAAATCTGGATGAAATGGTCAAGTTTCTAGACAGATACCAAATACCAAAGTTCAGTCAGGATCAGATAAACCATCTAAACATTCCCATAACTGCTAAAGAAATAGAAGCAGTCATTAAAAGTCTCCCAATCCAAAAAAAGCCCAGGACCACATAGGTTCAGTGCAGAATTCTACCAGACCTTCAAAGAAGACCTAATGCCAATACTCTTCAAACTATTCCACAAAATAAAAATAGAAGGAACACTACCCAATTCATTCTATGAGGCCACAGTTACACTGATACTAAAACCACAAAAACCCAACAATAAAAGAAAACTTCAGACCAATTTCTGGGCCACCGTGAAGGGATAACAGTTTTGGGCTACACATTACTTACATAAACTATAATGAGCATTGATATTTCCCCCTGAAAGAGACTATGTATAAATGGCATCATGTCTGCACATACAGATAAGCAACAAAAGCCTCACAGAACAGAATAACCATATGGGTGACCACATAGAAAGAATCTTAAATCCATGAAGGAGAGTTCATATTTGTGATATCTAATTAGTAAATTGAATACATGTAAGTAACAAAATTTGTTCTGGTGTTCTTTTATCATAAAAGTATGAGTCTGGGTGGAAATTCAACATGGCTTTTGAGAAATGGACGTTTCACACACACACACACACACACACACACACACACACACACACACTCCCGGTTTGATGGACACAGCTCTGACCTGAGAGAATTTCTAAGGCGCTGCTGAGATATTTTGTTTCTAATTTTACTGTCAGTGTGCTTAAATTGAAAGAAAAAGTAAAACCTTACATCATCCCCCATTACCCTCTTACCTGTTCCAGGTCTCTCCATGCCCTTCAGATTCATGGTCCCTTATTCTTTATCATTTTCTTTCACACACATACAAGGGAACAAAATATAAATCCTATGTGCGGAGTCAGCATACTATTGTTTAAATGCATATTTCTTTCAGGTCTGACAACTTTGGATTTGAGAACCACTAACGGCTCTCACCTTTGAGGAAGACTTATTCTCCCTCTTTTGGCAGTTTATAATTGCATGTTGCTCTTCATCTAGTGATATTCTTCATCCTTGATATTCTTCATCCACTTTGATGGTCAATGGGTATTGTCATTGTTCAGGTCTTGTTTGAGCAGGCATATTGTTGAGATTTCTTAGGTATAATTTGCTTGTCAAATCTAGAAGACATACAGCTAAAAAATGTTTAACTTTTGATTATGTGTCTGTGTTTGGATGTGTGCACATGAGAACAGGTGCCCTTGGAGGTCAGAGGAGCTGAAGTTACAAGTGGTGATAAACTATTCAAAATGGCTGCTTAGAATTGAACTTGGGCACTTAGCAAGAGCAGTGTGTACTGTTAAGACTTCTGAGCCATCTTTGCAGGCGGGTGTGCTCAGTTCTTAAAACTACTTTATCACAAATGTAGGTGCTGTGGAAAAGTGGTGTCGTGAATACAGTGTGATTATAAAGTGTGAACATTCATCTCTGAGAGGGACACATAAAAGCCCTGGAAAGGTCGTGAAGAGACATGAGAAAAAGTATTTTTAGTTTAAACAAAAGATTCCAGTTTTGTGCATTTTTGTATTTGAAAATTGACAGGTAACATATCTATGCTGATGACAAATGAATTTGTACCAAAATAGTAACAATATTTCTCGAGGTCTTGGAATCTATTTTCAAATGCTCGTGTCAAATGTCAAATCAACATCACTGTTCACAAAACTGTATCCTGCTGGCTTGAAATGTAGCGAGTTATTTGCCTTAATTTGAGCTCCCCATAAAGCCACCTGGAACACTCACGGTTTGAAACATGGCATTGACAGTTGGTTTTCTTCTTAAAGATAAAATAATCAATTAAATCCATTAAAAGATTCAATTGGTAAATTTGAGTCCATTGTCTCATCCTGGAAGATATTTTGTTTCAAATTTTATTTACATCCTCCTAACTTGATAATGTGGCTCTAGTGTCCTTGGCTTGGCCATCTTCCTTGTGAAATGAAAATGATGTCCCCAGAGTCAGCACAAACACTCTTTAGGAATTCCTGACACAGGAGATAAATCCTGTGACCCTTATGAAATTCAGTCCTACTAATGATTTATACGATGCTACCAGCATTTAATGATCTTGCACCAACTTTTCTTTTTAAACTTAGTTTTTATTCTTTGACATCACCACACATGTATTTAATGCATTTGGCCATTCTTACTTATGATTGTCACCTCTCCCATCCCACCAATTTCCCATGAGATTTTCTTCTCTGTGCACAAGTTTTCTTGATGCCCTCTGCAGCGAACCAGCATTTAACATAAATGTAGTGTGGCAGTAGCATAATCCACTGTTGATTCTATGAGGCCCTATATATCTTTTTAAATGTTTTTCCAGACACAATTTCCCTGTGTATCCCTGGATGTCCTGGAACATGCTCTGTAGAACATGCAGGGCTTGAATTCAGAGATACCCCTGCCTCAGCAACACAGTGCTGGGACTAAAGGCCTGAGCCACCACCAACAGCTTCTTCTTTCTTTGTTGAGATCCCCTTTCTTCTATGATGGAATAGAAGCCATGCTAGGATTAAAAATAAGATATAAGGAATCATATTTACTTTTATTATGAAAACTGACAAGGAAATAAAAAGCAAGGCTTGAGAATATCAACATCTCAACTGCTAATGTAGTGCAGAGTGACAGCTGATTATAAAGATGGGGGGCGGGGTGTGTGTGTGAGGCATGGCAGAGGTGTGTGAGCTCCTAAGGATCAAAAACAAATGCTTACTTGGTTTCCAATTGCCATTAAACACCCATTATCTGCCAAAGAAGGACTAAGCATCATTGGTAGTCTGTGCATTTCATTTACTGAGTCTCCTGGAGCACAAACAAATCTGATGGTGTCAGTTCAACTGTCTGCAGGTAGAAGATAAAATACTGGACACCTTGCATGTCGTCAGTCTGGACTCTGGTGTGTTTGCCAATAGCAAGAGAATCATACATTCACTTTGAAGGACACTGGAACATGTTGTCATCTACAATGTTCATGCTCAGGACTCACACAATACAGTTACACCATCATCACAGTGATCTCATGTTTTCAGTGAGCTTTGATTTTACATTGGGCTGTATTTATAGCCATTCTAGGGCATATGCAGCCCACAGGATACTAGTTGGAAACCCTGAACTAGTTTATAAAAATTGAGTGGCTTCTGTCATTTATGTCTTTTAAAAAATATTTTTAAATTAAAAATAATTCTTTTGTACAACATATTCTGATCATTGTTCTTCCCCTATGTCTCCTCCCAGATGCACCCATTTTCCCATCCATACACCTTACTATTAAGAAAATCCTGTATGGGCTGAAGAGATGGCTCAGTGGTTAAGAGAGCCAGCTGCTCTTCTGAAAGTCGTGAGTTCAAATCACAGCAACCACATGATGGCTCACAACCATCCGTAATGAGACCTGATGCCCTCTTCTGGGATGTCTGAAGACAACTACAGTGTGTGAGTGGGCCAGAGAGAGAAGAAAAAAAAGTATCTGAAGACAACTACAGAGTACTTACATATAATAAATAAATAAATCTTTTAAAAAAGAGAAAAACCTGTGCATAAATAAAACACACATGAATATTAACCAGACCCCAAGTCTGTACTATTCACATCAAATTCTAAACTTTTAGTATAGAATATATTTTATGTGCTTATCTACCACTAGGAAACAAAAGAATTCATTACAGAAAGAGAAGAAAAATGACAATAAGTGCACCAGTCAAGCTGCCCTGAGGAGGCCAGAAGACAGACAGAACCAAAATTAATATACAGAATTAATGCAATGCCTATAAAAATTCCCATGCCATATTTCACATGTTAAGGACAAAAACCCAAAACATTCATATAGCACAACAAAAGTCCACAAATAGCAATGTAGTTTCAAGGAATAAGAAATGTGACAATACCTCACCTTAAATTATACCCAGAGCCCTAGTGATGAGACAGTCTGGTACTGGTGAAAAAATAGACAGAAAGACCAACAGAGTGGGACAGAGGTCCTGGACATGAAGTGGCAAAGCAAAGGCCACGAAATTGTTGACAAGGAGGGAAAAAGTCTTCCAAAAACCAGGTTCAACAAAGTACTGGCGAAACTTAATACCCTCTTGCAGAGAAATGAAATCAGATTCTCAACTCTCACCTTTTACAAAAATCATTTCAAAATTGATTAAAAGTCTTAGGTTAAAATTAGAAACACAAGCTTTTAGAAGAAAACATAGAGAAATCCTTCAAGATATTGGGAAAAGAAAGAATTTTCAGAACAGAACACCAAAGGCAGAAAAACTCAGTATCAACAGTAGTAGGACTACTTGAAAATAAAGATGCTATAATAGCAAAAGAAACGATCATGACAGGAAGCCAAGGAGCCAGTTGTTCTGTCACAAGACCAGAGGTCTCACCTGTCCCAATCATGTGCCGGAGCTCCCTAGAGATCTGCTGCTCTCATCTGTGATGGGGTCCTGAAGAACTAGATTCTCCAACCAAGGAAGGAAACCTCAGCAGTAGGATAGATGTAGTCAGAAAGGATGGGACAAGCAGGCAAAAACAAACCTTCATTTCTCCGTGTCTATTATGTGGGCTGCCTCTAGAGGGGCAGCCCATATTTAGGGTCCATTTTCCATGTCAAATAAACTAATTAAAATAGTCCCTCACAGGTGTGCCCGGATGCTTGGGTCTGGTTACTTCCAAATGCAGTCAAGTTAATAGCCACAATTAACCATCACAGAATATTTTCCAAAATAAATGAAGATTTTCAGAAATTAAAAAATTAAAACTGCCAATCAACAAGTGGGCAATTAAAGGAAATAGACATTTTAAACTAAGAGAAAAAGAATGAATAAAAGAAATAAAGTCTGATAACTATAATTTTTAAAGTGTTTGATATTCATCCCTGAATTTAAGCTCTGCTACTGGACTTTAGTAATAAATAGGGCATGGTATTGTCATAAAACCAGACATGCTGATCAACAGAATCCAATGGAAGTTTTGGGTTTTAAATGCACAGACCTACAGACAACTGATTTTTGATTAAAAAAAAAAAAAGTCCCTAATACACAATGGGAAAAGAAGAGAGCATCTTCAACAAATGGTCCTGGTTTAACTGGATATTTTCATTTAGAAGAATTCAAATTGATCCATATCTATCACCCTTCACAAAATTCGAGAGCAAGTGGACTAAAGTCCTTAACATAAATCCACACACAGTAAACCTGTTTGAATACAAAGTGGGGACTAGCCTTGAACGCATAGGCACAGGAGACAACTTCCTGAACGGAACACAGACAGTGCAGGCCCTAAGACCAACAGTTTACAACTGGGACTTCATGAAAGTGACAAGCTTCTGTAAGACCCAGGAACCGGTCAGTTAGACAGAAATGGCAACCTGGGACAAGATTTTCACCAATGTCATGTATGACTCTAACAAGCCTGAGCATGGCAAAGACAAGTCCTAGCATGACAGACATGGCACCCACGGGTTTTGACTTTTACTCTAACCCTGTGCTAAAACCTGTATGATTGCATTCTTAATTAAGGATAACCACCAAGGTGGTTATTTGGCCACTTATTTGGCCACTGACTCATTCTGAAGGGAAATGGAGGAGGGGATCTGAGGGAGGTGAGAGGTTGGGGGTGCTGGGAGAACTGGAAGGAGGATAAACCGTGGTCAGGATGCAATTTATGAGAGAAGAAGAAAAGCTATAACTCACCAAGATGCTGTGTGGGAGACTTGACCAGGGTCACATGGGTCACCGTGAGCTGTCTTACACTTCAGTTGGAGTGGCAGAGTTTATGCTTTGAATGTCAAGCAAGCCAAAGCCTCTGTGCTTGCCTTTCTCCTGCCCACTTAGAACAGTAGGGGCTCTACCTGAGGGACATTGAAGGTCAGAGAGTTGGAAAGTCTCCAACTTCCTCCCAATTCTGCACACTGCATTCAGAACCCAAGAACACCATGCATATGGAACTGTTAGAATAGACAGAATTTAATCTTATTTTAAAAACATGATTTTTTTGTGCATTCCAGATATAGATCCATGCTTGTCACATTGACCTGTCTAGAGAAAGAAGAGGATGAAGGTGATGAGGGTGTCTACTCTGTACCAGATACAAAAACCAGAGACCTAAAATTGTTGATTGATGATGTCAAGAGATATTTCTAGCCTAGCATCCCTTTAATCTCTAGAGTTCACAAACTGTCATATCCCTGTGTGGCCAGCATGGGGAGGCTGAGGTTCCAGGCTGAGCCAGGGTTGTTGGGAGATTGTAGGTCATGGCTGAGTCTCTCTGTCCATGGAACTCTTGGTTGGAACAGGGCTCATTAGCCTGGCTTAGGTGGGAGAGGTGAGCTCAGGTGACTGGCAGCCCAAGTCTGGCTGCAATATGAGGTAGAGGAGACTCCACAAGTTTGGAATTTATAGGTGGAGGAGTGAATGGCTGGTGTAAATCAGGCCTGGGGGATGTTGGGATGGGGTAGACCAGTAGCTGGAGGAGGTCAGATGGAAAACACTGGAAGGCCACGAAGGGGACAGAAGTTGACTGAGCTCTGGGCTGGGCTGGGAAATGAGACCCAGGTGAGTCTGGTTCCATCCGAGGGATGTCTCCATATTTGAGACTGCAGACAGTTCAGGTGGGCAGAGTCGCCTGCTCTGCTAGAGAGGGGGACTAGAAACAGGAAACTGAGTGGGTTGCACAGCCCATGGCCTTCTGAATTCCCAGAGTCAAATCTCCCTTCACCCTGATGCCTTTGTTCGACTCCCTGCCATTGTTGGGGCTGGATGAAGGTGGCTCAGCGATGTAGTAATTTCCTAGGCCCAGAAGATTAATTTCTGGAGGACTAAGTGTGAACAAGCGACTGAACATAGAGCACCTCAGTAGTGCTGTAGACTCCTGATGATTGTGTTGTGAGAAAGCCAACCTTGGAGACTTGAGAATTAAAATGTGGGTGTGGCTGGATGTCATGGCACACACCTCTAATCCTAGCACTGGGGAAGCAGAGAGAGGCTCTGTGAGTTGAAGGCCAGGCTGGTTTACATAGCAAACTCCAAGCCAGCCAGAGCTGTACAGTGAGATCCTATCTCAAAAATAAATACAAAGAAACAGCACCGTACCTCCCACCATGTATGGGTGCTAAACATGTGGGAATTGTGTAGCCTGAAGTTCCAGTAAGAGCAGGGGCTGGGAAGGAGGAGGAAGCAAAGCCCAGAAGGGACAGAGGAGGTCTGCCTGGACCAGCGATGTGTGCAAACAACGAAGTGGCTCAAACACCAAAGAACTTCAGTTTTATGCACTCTGGAGGTGATTTATTATAAATTTTCAGCCTTTGCTGCCCACTCCACATGGTTCTTGCCTGAGGTCAGACAGGCTGGTCAGCACATGTGGTTTAACACGTGTTAGAGGAGCTTCATGTTTCTTCTTATCCACGGCAGGAAGTGTACAACCTTAGTGAAGACTCCTGAAGAGATCTTCTTAGATTTTACATAAGACAAAACTCCATAAGCTTTGTTGTCACACACGAGGGGTCCCCCAGAGTCACCCTGTGGGCAGAGAAAGGAAGAACTGAGCCTGGCTGCCTCTGGCTCTTATCTCCCCACTTCCTCCTGGCAAGGCTAACACTTAGATCATGGCCACGACAGGTTTTCCAGCTTCCCTCAGTTCCAGAACTCCAGGTTGGCCCAACTTTTCCTTCTAGCTAAGTCCCAGGCTTTCCCTGCAGTCCTCATGGATACTCTGAGAAAATTTACCCTGTTTGGGATGACAGATGTTTCCCCAGCTTACACCCTTGCTACACCCACATAAGAGATCAAAGCTGAGTCTTGAGGGTTTTGCCATTCTCACACCTTGGCTTCTCCCAGAACTCTCTCACCCTGAATTTTGTCTGTGAATTGCTTGATCCCCACCTTGGAAGGAGCCTCTATTTTGTTTGGGTCTCCAGCACAAATCTCCATGATTTTGGAATAGTGACAGAATAGTGTTTTGCATTTCATGTCCTCCTGGATGATCTGTTCAACCTCTTCTAAGAGGGAAGATCCTTTAGTGGCACTGATAGACGTTTTTCCCCAGCCTGCCACACCACAAACATCTCCTGGCTTCACCTGGTCGTTGGGCCCAGGCAGCTTGAGGGGCCTCACTGCTTTGGTCCCCTTGGCCTTACTCTCCAGCTGACTGGGAAGAATCGTGAGAGACCAGCTCAGCTAGGAGCCTGCTAGCCTGAGATTCTTTTAAAATTGGGATGGAAGAGAAGGAAGACGCAGGATCAGAACAAGAGGGAGGGGCTAGCCTTGCACCAAGCAGAGCACAGGCACACTGTAAGAGATGGGGGTGAGGGATGAGGGGTGGGCAGAGAAATGTGGGTGGGAGGGTGACAGGTCTCACCTTTAATAACATGATGTCATTGATGTGATCCAGAGGGTTATAGTCTGGGTGGGGAATGGCTTTTACCACAGGGATGATCTGCTGGGTCTCCTCCTTAGCCTTGATGTTGTGGGCCCCCAGTATGACTGTCATTGAGCTGTGGAGCAAGCAGAGTGGAAAGGAGAGCTGTGCAGTCACAGAGGATGCAGTCCAGGAACTGTGAAAGGCAGGGTGGGGTTCTAGCTGAGGGGACTTGAGGACACAGGAAGGCCTCAGAGTCAGACCTACTGTTCTCTGCTTCTTAATGACATGGGACTTCTGGGGGTTCCCTCTTGCATTGAGGCAATATTTCAAAGTTTGCACTGTGTTTTAATGTGAACTTTCGACCTCAACCACTGCTTTAGTTTGGCCAGTGCAGTTGATCAACTCAAGTGTGCTGCTGGCTCTGACCCTCTCACCCTTGGACCTAAAATTTACCTCTCATCTGACTCCCATTGCCACAGTCCTTCCTGCAAGACTGCTCACATGGGAACATCCACAATAGAGGGCAGAAGCTCCTGTGTATGTGTGGGTTGGGGGTATGTCTGAGAAAATGTGAGCTAGCTGCTTCTCCTCACCTTCCAAAGCAGTGAGCAGCTGTCAGCACAAAGTAGTCTCGAACCAGGAAGCCTCCACAGGAACTTTTATTTCCATTAGCTTTCAGTAATGCAACTAATGCCATGTAAGGGAGGGAGTGGGGCTTGACCTCATGGCCCCCGATGATCTCCTCTGGGAAAAAAAGCTAGAATATTGGGTGTCTGGGAGCAACAGATAAGGTCATCAGGGTAGACCAAGGAATGGATGGAATGATTTCGGATAGATCTACAGTTCCCCAATCTTGTTGCAGACAGGATACTTTGCACATGGAATAATGTGCTGACTCTGAAGTCTCAGAGTCAGGCTCTGGGAAGGGGTGGGTAGCACTTGTCCCTCAGCTCCTGCTTTACCAATACACAGAGGGATAAGCTCTGTCTTCATCACGTAGAGGTGGAGGGAATCCTGCGAATATTCATGTTGGTTTTTGTTTGTTGGTGAGTCATCCTAACCCCTGTCTTATTGACTGGTGTCATTCTCTCACATTTTACCCCCATGCCCTATAGAGGTGCATTTTCTAATGTTATCCTTGTTTGGTGCCTAACACATCGTGGGTTCTCATTCAGTAAATACTTTTTGCTGCATCAATGGGTGACTTCTGCTTAACTGGGGTGCTGTTGGGATTCAGAGCCAGGGACATATTGGAGTAGTCAGTGTGCTATCCCAGATGGGAGTATCTTGGGACCTGCAGAAGAAGTGGAGAGGCCAACTAAAACTAGACTGCAAAGCTGGTGGAGAATGCCATGCATCAGGAGCTTGTCAGCCTGCACCTCTTCCTTCTGCAGGGCTGGGGGTGGACTTAATAAGTGAAGCTAAGATTCTTGAGCTAGGGGACCTCACCCCTTTGCAGGTTGGTCATTAAAGCTGACTTTCCCTCAGCTCTAGTCAAGTTAATGATGTGTACTCTTTGTATCTTTGTATTGTCTGCCACATCTCTTTCTAAGGATGATTCAGTCTCTAGCTGATGTCAGATTTCCAAGTCTGGGTTTGGTAAAGGACCTGAAGTTTAAGAAACTTCTGGTTTCAGTGCCAGGACAATTCCTGACTACTGCTGGGCAGAAAGTCAGTACAAGTGTAATTGGACGCATCTGTGCCACAGGAGTGGTCACTCACCTGCTCCATCTCCTAGTGGCAGAAGAAAGGTCAGGAGAATCAGGACTGGTGGCATCCTCCCAGGAAGGCTGCTCAGTTGAAAGAGAGCAGAGTAGACACAGCCCTTGAAAAGGGAGGAAGGAGCTGTGGGCTCAGGGGCCTCACAGGCATTTTAAACCTATGCACCTCTGCTTCTGTTTGGTGACAGATTACTTAGGGAATTTTTCTGGTTTGGGTAAAAATGACACTGTCACCACAGTGACCTTCTATGAGCTAAGCTTGGATAAAGGTCAAGAGTGTAGAGGGTTGGAGGCTGTGGTTGAGGAGGCTTGAGACCCCAGGAAGTCCACAGTGACTGCACGGAGACACAAGTGTGTCATTTTCTAAGGCTTCCACACTTAAACTTTGCATCTTGGTAAGATGTGGTTGGATTTTCTTTCTTTCTTCTTTCTCCTCCTCCTCCTTCTCTTCTTCTTTTTTTTTATCTTTTCAAAATAATACTGACAACCAATTTACCTTAACAACAATTATAGCATACTGTATATATACTCACAGTGTTAAACAGCGCTTAATTAGAGTTGATACTGAGCCATATTTGCCTGGACAGTATTGCAATACATCATCTCACTAACCTTTGGGATGACTGATCATACTGTGGAACAATCTGAATAGTCTGATGAATTAAACTTAACTCACTCTGACTCTCCTGAAACTGCTAAAAGTCACCAAGAAATCTCAAAAGCACATGTTTGCCCTGTCTCCAAACAGTCATGTGAACTGTCATACATAGTTAAGTGTAATATGGAATGACAAATGACAGGCATTGTTTACCTGTTTACTAGATATTGTCATTTATTTCTGGGGCAAGAGCTTTGGGACTGAATTCAAAGGTCAGTAAGACCAGATCGGCTTTGGCTTTCCTGTTGATGACTCCAATGGTATTTTGTACAACGCTGCCTAGAATTTTCTATAGACAAACAGGTCTGTGATTAGATCTTGAATGATTATTTAATGGGCTAGATCCAGGAGTGATAGACACAGGGATGCAGCTCTAGAATGTCTGATCTTGACTGGAGGGAGCTGAGAGCACTAGAGAGTGAGAGCTGTGTGAGATCACTCTGGGAGGTGAGACAGCCTGGCCCTGCCCTGAGCACAGTGCATGCGTGCATGTGTGTGTGTGTGTGTGTGTGTGTGTGTGTGTGTGTGTGTGTGAAAACCCTCAGAGCTGCCCAGTTCCTGCTTTCCCATCACTGCATCATGGATCTCAGGTACTTTAATTTTTTTCCATTTTATTTTGGGACCATGGGAGGCTTTCTTATCTTAGTTGTAAACTAAAGTCCTGATATTAATTGGATCAGAATTAGTCATGTAGTCCACAGGTATTTAACCTTTTAGCTTTTCTGAGCCTCTTTGAAGGGATAACTCCTTTGGACTACGTATTACTTATATGAGCTATAATGAGCATAAATAACTCCCCCTGAAATGGACTGTGCATAATGACATATCTGCACACATAGATAAGTCACTTAAAACCCTTACAGAGCAGAATAATCCTCACTATATGGGTGACCACATAGAGAGAATCTACTAAAGCTATAAAGCAGGATACATGTTTGTGATATCTAATAAGTAAAGTGTACACATGTATATAATCGAATTTGTTCTGGTGTCAGTCAGTGGAATGCAAGTAAGCCACTGACAGCGTTAGTGTGGGAGAGCTGGCCCTGGCACCTCATTTCCAAAGGGTTGTCGTGGGAGAGGTCCCCTTCCTCACTACTCCCTCCCCACCTGAGGCAGGCAGGTGAGCTTGCCTGAGGTGCTGAGACCTGGAGAACTAGTACCAGCCAGCACAGGCTGCAGCACTGGGGAGAGAGAGCAGGTCTTACACCTGGCCTGGGCAGCACAGTAGAGCTGGCCCTCATGTTGAAGGCATCAACGAGCCAGTTGAAAGGATATGAAAACAGAACAGCTAACCCTGCCCCTTGGCGCCTGCATCCCTGGGTAAGCTAGCCAGGGAGTGCTGGAGAGCTAGCCCTGGTGGTATGCATACAGGACTGCTGGTGGGCTGACCATCTCAGCTATCTTCCAGAACCAGATGCAGGGCTTTGAGTTGGTCCACCCCAACATCTACCCCATCTATGAACTACTGTAGCGTGTGAAGGGCCTCTGTCCTACAGAACCATAGCCACAGGCTCTCCATGTCCCAGGGCAACAACACAATATCAGAGAGGAGTTCTCATGAGGATCCAGTAGAGACAGTGCAGCAGAAGATAGAAGCCTTGAAACAGGCCAATGAGTCATTCCAATGAACATTTGCCGGTAAAGATACGTGGACAAAAGGGTAGACTGTGCGACAGGCTGTGACACACTACAGCTTCCATGACAAGATTTTTAAAATTCTATCTCATTTTATTTTCTTTTTCTTGGAAGAGGGCAGAAGGGAGATAAGAAGGGATGAAAAGATGAGTGGGATCGAGGTGCATTGTCAATAAGGTTAAAAGGAAATAAAATAGCAATTAAATACTCTTTCATGTCTCATGTCCATCACCTGTCTTCAATCTTCCACAGCCCCTTATCTTTACCTTTCTCTTTCCTCACATTATTGCCCATTATTATAATGAATATCATACTATATCCTGATGTTTACTGCTTTATGTATATGCTTTATTATTAGTCATATTCAATTTGTGGTTTACTTCTCTCCAAAGTTTCAATATATTACAAAAAGAAATCACAGAAGATGATTTACTATGGAAAAATATATCCTGTTCCTGCATAGGCAGAACCGACATTGTGAAAAAAATCAGTACTGCAAAATCAACATACTGAATTAATGCAAAACATATCAAAATTCCCGTGTTATATTTCACAGGCATAGTAAAAAGTTAAAGAAAGGTATAAAATTGCCAAAGGTAAAGAACTTTTGCCACCCCCCACCCCGGCAATCACTGATGACACACTTTGCTGCCTGTCTCAGTTTACCTTGTGATGCCAGGCTGGACACAGAAGTAGATATTAGCTGTTAAGTAAAGAATAACCATGCTAAAATCCACTGATGCAGAGAGGCTAAGTGACAAGGAGTGCTCTGGGGGGGATCATGGATCTCCTGGGAAGGGGAAATGGAATGGGTTTTGCACGGATTGGGGTGGGTAGAGGTGTGATCAGAAACAATCACGTAGAGGATGGAATGAAGGGGAGTGTACTGGGGAGACTACTGGAATTGGTGCATGGGGAGCAGAGCGATGTGGAAACCTAGTGCACTAGAAACTCCATGAGGGTGACGCTAGAAAACACTCCAAGTGATGGGGCATATGGGATCTGAACCAGCCATCTTTTGTAACCAGGCAAGACTTCCAGTTGGGATTGGAACACCAACCTAGCCACAAAACCTTTGACTGACAATTTTTACTGTTTACAAAATGTGCTAGAAATTGTCCAGTGCCCAGACAATGACTGGTCCAACATGAGGCTGATACCATGAGAGGATGCCAATGCCTCACACTGCCTGGATGCTCAGGAGGCTAGAAATCACAGAGAACTAGGATAGAACCAAACACAACTAGCCATAAAGAGAAGTCAATGGAATGATTCCTGCTGACATTCTGCTATGCACACAGTTGGATGCCTACACAATCATCATCAGAGAGGCTTCACCCAGCAACTGATGGGAGCAGTTGCAGAAACTCACAGCCAAGCATTAGGTGGAGCTTGGGGGAAGCCCCTTTGAAAGGGGGCAGGAAGGATTCTAGGAGCCAAAGGGGTCAAGAACAGTAGAAAAACATGGCCCAAAGAATCATCTAAGCAAGGCTCATAGGGGCTCACAGAGACCGAAATGACAATCACGGAGCATGTGTAGATCTGAGCTAGGTCCTCTGTGCATGTGCTATGGTTGTGTAGCTTCGTGTTCTCATAGGACTCCTAATAGTAGAAGTGGACATTTTTCTGACTCTTACACCTGCTTGTGGATCCTCTTCCTTCTACTAGGCTGCCTGGTCCAGTCTTGACATGAAGGTTTGTGCCTAGTCTTATTGCAATGTGTTAATATGTGTTCAGTCAAAATCCTTGGCAAGCTTGCCTTTTTCTGAAAGGAAATAAGAGAGGAGTGGATCTGGAGAGATGGCATGGGCACTGTGAGTTATGGAGAGAGGGAAACTGTGAACAGGATGTAGTGTATGGGAGGAAGACGGAAGAGAAGTACAGTTTACCAGTGCTGCTGTGTAAGGAACTTGAACAGGGACACATGGGTCCCTATGAGCTGTCTTGTACTTCAGCTGGGTTGGCAGGGTCTATGGCTTGAATGTCAAGCAAGCTAAAGCCGCTCTGCTTGCTTGTCTCCTACCCACCTCTTTTGATAAAGGCTCCACATGAGAGACATTGAGAAACACAGGGTTGGAGAGTTTCCAATTTTCTCCCACCTCCACACACTGCATTCTGAACCAAAGAAGACCATGCATGTGGGACTGTTGGAATACAGTAAATTTAATCACATTTTAAAACATTATTTTTGTGCATTCCAGATATAGATCCATTTGTGCCACACTGAGATGTCTAGGGAAACAAGAGAATGAAGGTGAAGAAGGAGTCTACTGTGTACCTGATACAAAACCAGAGACCTGCAAGTTTTGATTGATGATGTCAAAAGTATACATCTAGCCTAGCATCCCTTAGAACCCTAAAATTCACAAACTGCCATATCCCCATTGGCCAGCAGGGGGAGGCCGAGGTTCCTGGTTGAACCAGGGTTATTCAGAGCCTGGAGGTTATGGATCAGCCTCTTATCTCCATGAAAGACTTGGGGTTGAAAAAGGGCTCAACCAGCCAGGCCTACTTGGAAGGGGTGAGCATCAGGTGACTTGCAGCCCAACTCTAGCTGGAATATAAGGCAGAGCTGATTCCATAGTGTTTGGGACTTATAGGTAGAGGAGAGAAAGTCAGGCCTGGGGGAGGTGGGGCTGGATTGGAATCTACTGGTGGCTAGAGGAAGTTGGATAGAAAATACAGGAAGCAGAGCAAGGCGTATAGAAGTTGACTGAGCTCTGAGCTGGGCTGGGAAACAGGACCAAGTTGATCCTGGCACTATCAGAAGGATGTCTCAGCCTTCTAGACTGCAGACTATAGAGGGAATCTCTTGTGTCATGTTTGAAAGCTTCACTTATCAATAGGAAAGCTTATGGGCTATGAACTTGGGCTGTAAACAGGAGGTGGGAATTCAGGTCTGTAGAGAGGATTTCTGGGATAGAGGGAGGCATGGGAAGGATTCACCCAGGAAGGCTGAGAAAGAAATTCATGAACCTGGGAGGAGGTAACAAGTCATGTGGTGGGACTTAGACTAGAACAAGTGGGAAATTAAGTTATGATCTAGTTGGGGAACACAGCCAAGCTTTCTCCCTAAGAATTTATTCATATATAATTCAGTCTCAGAGTCATTATTTTGGGGAACATAGAGGCCAGGTAGAATAGCTCTCAGCTACAGATGGCATTGACTCCAAGCTTACAACAAAATGATTCAGGCATTAGGCCAAAAATTCCAGACACGGGAGCCAGACCAGAAGTATGGAGGTTGTGAGCTAGTTGGACAGGAGGCCTGGCCTTTTATGACAAGAAAGCAGCAAAGCCAGCAGAGGGTACAAGAAGAGGCTTCACTCTGCAGTCTCTCTTGGACCTGAGCTTGAGGTCACACAGTAGCTGTGGCTTCTCCCATGGTTTCAGAGAAAGACTGATTAGTGGGATAAAGAGAGCTGGTGACCCAATTTGGGTCCACTTAGGAAAAGCCTACAACTGCCCAGAGAAAGGGACCAACCCAAGGAAGGAGGAGCTTTAGGGAACCAGCAATGGCAGCCTTGTTAGACAGAGCTAAGGGGGCAGAGTTAGCTGCCATAGACACATGCTGGCCTGAGATGCCTGCAGATTTTCCAGAGCTGCAATGGGACTAAAAATCCCCAAACTTCTGAAGTGGTAAGGTATTAAGTTTGAAAGCAATAAAAGAGAAAATATACTGGGTATAAAAATTCATAGGAAAAATACTTTAAAAATAAGAAAGTAAAGTCTCTAAAGGAAGGAGAGAGAGTTTACAAAAGAAAAATATTTTCTGAGTTAAGAATGGAGAGATCCACAATGACACAGTGCATATGGATCCCTTATGATTTTGTTTCACTTATAAGCATCAAATAGTTATTTTCTCAGTAACGATTACAATTTTGTATATCATCTTTAAGAGAGATCAGAATAAACAGACTTATATTTGGAGAAGACTGAAAGAAGGAATCCTAGATGGGAGGCCATGGATCAGAGGTTAGAGGACTCTTTAAATCAGAATAAAGAACCTTCAGAAGAGTCCAATCTGGAACCTAAAATAACAGCAACAAAGGTAGTTCCAGAATTAAAAAAACTCACAAAGCCTTGAGAAACAAGAACAGCAACTCATAGAGATACAATATTTTGAGTTAAGAATCCAGATTCTACTTCATGATGCTATCTTAGAGCAATGTCATACAGTAGATTATGTGCTTCATTTTATAGAGTTTGGAGAATTAAGATATGCACACATATTGATTGACCATACACATTCTGATACACATTAAGAATTACAAAGGGCTTTTGCTTTGAACTCTGAGAAGGATGATTCTGAGATTACACATTTATGAGAGATGATGGTTATCTTAGAAATGTCTTTGCAGATTAGAACTGATGATGCTCAGCATATGTACCCACTGGGATACAACAATATTTTAAATATTATGGCATGAAACATGTTACAGATTTATATTACAATCCTACAGGTCAAGCAATTGTAGAGAGGGAGATCTACAGGACTTAAAAGGAAATGATTATAGAACACAAGGGAATATGAGATTTTCAGGGATAGGTTGAACAGTGATTTATCGATTATGAGTTGGTTTTTTTTTTTGATACTTTATTTACATTTCAAATTTTTCCCCCTTTCCAGGTCTCCCCTTTGAAAACCCCCTATCCCTTCTCCCTCACCTGCCTCTATGAGGGTGCTCCACCACCCACCCACCCACCCACTCTTATCTTCCCCCTTGGCATTCCCCTATACTGGGGCATCAAACACCCTCAGGCCCAAGGGCCTCTCCTCCCCCTGATGGCCAACAAGGCCCTCCTCTGCCACATATGTGGCCCAAACCATGGGTCCCTCCATGTGTATTCATTGGTTGGTGGTCCAGTCTCCAGGAGAACTGGGGGATCAGGCCAGTTGACACTGTTGCTCCCTCCATGGGGCTACAAACTCCCTCAGCTCCTTCAGTCCCTTCTCCAACTCCTCCATCTGGGACCTCACACTCAGTCCAACAGTTGCTGTGAAGGGAATCTTGGGTATTCAGAACTTTTGGGCTAATATCCACTTGTCAGTGAGTGCATACTGTGTTTGTTCTTTTGTGACTGAGTTACCTCACTCAGGGTGATATTTTCAAGTTCCATCCATTTGCCTGCGAGTTTCGTGAAGTCATTGTTTTTAATAGCTGAGTAATATTCCATTGTGTAAATGTACCACATTTTCTGTATCCATTCCTCTGTGGAGGGACATCTGGATTGTTTCCAGCTTCTGGCTATTATAAATATGGCTGCTATGAACATAGTGGAGCATGTGTCTTTATTACATGTTGGAGCATCTTCTGGGTGTATGCCCAGGAGTGGTATAGCTGGGTCCTCAGGTAGTATTATGTCCATTTTTCTGAGGGTCTGCCAAACTGATTTCCAGAGTGGTTCTACCAGCTTGCAATCCCACCAGCAATGGAGGAGTGTTCCTCTTTCTCCACATCCTCGCCAGCATCTGGTGTCACCTGAGTTTTTGATCTTAGCCGTTCTGACTGGTGTGAGGTGGAATCTCAGGGTTGTTTTGATTTGCATTTCCCTGATGACTAAGGATGTTGAACATTTTTTTAGGTGCTTCTCAGCCCTATGAGTTTCCTCAGTTGAGAATTCTCTGTTTAGCTCTGTTTCCCATTTTTTGGTAGGGTTATTTGGTTCTCTGGAGTCTAACTTCTTGAGTTCTTTGTCGATTTTGAGTTTTTAAAAAAATCAATGAGAGAGATAACACAGCTGCTAAAATGCACTGGAATTTGGAAGGGACTGTGGAGTTAGATCAGTCCACATATAGGATAGCCTTGGAATGGAAGGCAGGAACTAGGTTGCATTAGGGAGGAGAGTTTACCTTTATTTCAACAAGAGAGAAAAGATGGTTGATTCGTCAAAACTGAGGAAAGTTCGATTTGACTAGGGAAGTGCCCCTGAAGATCTTGACTACAAACAGGAAGAAAGGGGAGAAAAGAGAAAAAAAAAACAAAAACAAAAACAAAAACAAAAAAAAAAAACAAGAAATAAAGAAGCTGATTCCTATGCCTGGAAGCAACTCTGAGACTGGCTGAGACATGAAAAGGTCCCCAGCCAGAACTTCAGCTAAGCTTGGCCAATAAATCACATTAGCTACAAAGTCTTTAGGACTTACCATAGCATCCTTTCAAATGGCATAGATACAATTTTATATTTCAGTTTGTTTATACAATCCAAACTAACTTATGAGAGAGGGACACATACTGTGCCTGCTCAAACAGAGATCAGACAATCTTCTTAAGTGAGTTTTTCCACATTGTACATTCCATATATATGTCGATGCAGAAATGTATAATATATCACAAGTAGCCTGGGTGATCCAACCTCAGTCTGCCTTAATATCTGTTTTCTCAAAACCTGCTTCCAGGATAGCATCAAAGAAAGTTGCCAATTGTTCCAGCCTTTCTGACTCTACCAGTCAGGGCTTCATGTAAACCTGCATTTTCACAGCATGCAGAGACTGGGCAACAAATGCTACAGCTAGATCTCCTAAGATTGACCAATATCCCATTTTTAAGGAGCCCCCAAAAGGAAAATGACACCCTAAATCAGCAAGAAACAATTTTTAAAAGTGCAACATCCCCATTCCTAAGAGCTGGAGTGGATGGGTTTTGATCTTTCTGTGGGTGCTGGATATTGTTGTTGTTGAGGGGGCTTGGTTACAAATTTAGTGGTCTTGATCAGGGAGGAGACAAAGTATAGGAGGTTAGAATGAGGGATTTATTTTTCTCTTTCTTTTTCTTTCTTGTATCCCCCTTTCTCTCCTATCTAGTGTTAGGTGGAGAAGAGAGAAGGGATGAAAAAAGGGGGTATAATAGGAATAAACAGTAGATTACTAAATCTACTCTTAAACTATAGAGTTACTACTGGCCAAAAATCTTACATTGGTATAGCTCCTTGTATATTGATACAAAATTAAGGTTATATTTGGTTACAGCATAATGTATCAACTCTTTAAGGTATTGTACCTATATAATTCTTTAAAATTCAGTTTCAGTGTTGATTTCTAGTTCTTTTGAAAATTGCTATTAAAAACTGTTTAGGATGATTAATAAGTGTAAGTTAGCAGTCAGACAATCAAACTCATGGTCATGTTGGTTAATTTAGTTAATTACAGAAATATGCTTTCTAGGTTGAACAAACAGTAAAGAGCTAGAAACAAACAATTCATATATACTATATATAGATAAATGGTCTTCAAAGACCTCAGAGATCTAAAGAATATGGCATTAAAGATGTTTTATTAACATCTTTAATAATCTTTTTGAGAACAAAACAGGTCTGCTCCTGGCAGCACCCCCATTCTACTTCAAAGAAGACAATTAACATTGAAGAATTTCCTTATGGAGTTTGCTTCAAAACTGGCAAGTTAGCCACTGGGCAAGAAACTGGCCTTGTTTCAACTTCTGAGAGTATGCTGTTCAAACTGGACAGACAAGATGGAGGGAAGTTGGCTGCTGAACCTTGCTTACCAAGACAGGGTAAGCAGTTCTTCATATTTATTGCTTCACAAAATAATCTGTCAGATACTCTGGGCCAGAAGGCTAAAGATGACACAGAGAAATTTGGGGAAATTCTTCAGGCAGTCAGCGTTCTCTGTCATTTCTAAGGTTTTGGAAGCTGCTGACTGCACTTCCTCCTTACTCAGGTGATATTTATTCCTTCTCAAGTCTCTGATGTGGTTGAATACTAGACAGTTATAGCCTCATAATTAAGCTTAAGTTATTTAGGATTTGATAAAATGTTCTTAAGTATAAGAAGAGGTTTTAAGTTGGTAATTCTAGTTATGATAGAAATAGATTTAGATACAGAACTCTGAACTTACCAAAATAGGATAGACAATAGAATATTAGCTCCAAGGTTGCCAAATCCATATGGACTGGATGTTGTAAATCTTGAATTTAAGATTGAATGTAAATCTTACCTGATAGTTTTTTTGTAAATGCTTTTATTGTATATGGTTTATTATAGTAAGAGAAAGAGCATTTTATTGGACTGAAAGGGAGGAAGTGTAGAGGAAATCCCTAGGTGGGGCACAGACCTGAGCTTTTGGCTTAAGCATTTATTCATACATAAATCAGTCTCAGAGTTGTTATTTTTGGGGAGCATAGAAGCCATGTAGAAAAGCTCATTGTTACAGCAGATAATTCAGGTGGTGAGAGTCCCTTGCTCTGACAGAGATGGGAAGGTCCAGGAAACAGGAAACTGAATGGGTGGCAGAACCCACAGCCTTCTGAATTCTCAGAATCAAATCATTCTTCATCAATGCCTTGTTTGACTCTCTGCCAAATGCCAAAGAAACAACACCCTACCTTGAACTATGTATGGGTGCTAAACATGTGGGAATTGTGTAGCCTGAAGTTCCTGTAAGAGGAGGGGCTGGGGAAGGAGGAGGAAGCAAAGTCCAGAAGGGACAGAGGAGGTCTGCCTGGACCAGCAATGTGCACAAACAATGAAGTGGTTCAAACAGCAAAGAACTTCAGTTTTATGCACCCTGGAGGTTATTTATTATGAATTTTCAGCCTTTGCTGTCCACTCCACATGATTATTGCTTGAGGACAGACAGGCTGGTTGGGCACAGATGGTTTAACACCTGTTAGAGGAACTTTATTTTTCTGTTTATCCACGGCAGGAAGTGTCCAACCTTAGTGAAGACTCCTGAAGAGATTTTTCTCTTTTTCCCATAGGCTACAACTCCATAAGCTTTGTTGTCATACACCAGGGTTCCTCCAGAGTCACCCTGTGGGTGGAGAAAGGAGAACTGAACCTGGTTCCCCCTGGCTCTGTCTTCCCTACATCTTCCTGGCAAGGCTAACTATTCAGTCAGGACCAGGACAGGTTTTCCAGCTTCCTTCAGTACCAGAACTCCAGGGAGGCCCAACTTTTCCTTCTAGCTCAGTCCCAGGCTTTCTCTGCAGTCCTCAGGTATACTCTAAGATAATTTGTACTGCTTTGGGAAGACAGATGTTTCTCCATCTTCCTTTCTTGCAAAGGACTGAAAGCTGTACTTTGGAGCTGCCCTTTCTCTGAGGTAGTGTTGAGGGTTTGGCCATTTTCACAAGCAGGTTACTACCAGGTTCTTATCTCCTTGCATTTCGTCTGATAAATGCTTGAACCCCACATTGAAAATAACCTGTATTTTCTTTGGATCTCCAGCACAAATCTCCGTGGTCTCAGAATAGTGACAGAAATCTTTTTTGCATTCATGGTCCTCCTGGATGATCAGTTCAGCCTCTTGTAGGAGGGCAAATCTTTCAGTGGCATTGAGAGACAATAATCCCCAGCCAGCCACATGACACAGAACCCCCAACCTCACATGGTGCATGGGCAGACTGAGGAGCCTCACAGCTCTAGTATTCTTGGCCTTTCTAGTCAGCTAATTGGGTAAAGATAGGAGGGACCATCTAAGCTAGGATCCTGCTAGTCTGGTATACTTTGAAAGTCAGGATGGAAAAGAGAGAAGAAGCAAGATAAGAGCAGGAGAGAGGGGCTAGCCCTGCACTGAGCAGAGCACAGGCACCAGGGTAGGTGTTGGGGACTGAAGGATGGGTGGAGCTATGTGGGTGGGAGGGTGGCAGGTCTCACCTTTAATAGCATTATGTCATTGGTGTGTTCCAGAGGATTATAGACCACAGGGATGATCTGCTGGGGCCTCTCCTGTGCACTGATGTTGTGGGCCCCCAAAATGACTGTCATTGAGTTGTAAAGAAAGAAGAATAGAGAGAAGAGCTGTGGAGTCAGAGAGGATGCAGTCCAGGAACTGTGAAAGGCAGGGTGGGGCACTAGCTAGGGGGACTTGAGGGCATAGGAGGTCCTCACTGTCAGACATATTGCTCTCTGAGTCTCAAGGACATGAGACTCTTGAGGGCTCCCTCTTGCATCTAGGCAATATTTCAAAGTTTGTATTGACTTTTAATGTGAACATTCAACCCCAACCATTGCTTTAGTTTGGTCAGTGCAGTTGACCGACTCAAGCATGCTGCTGGCCTGGCCTCTCACTCTTTGATCTCAAATGTTCCATTTAGCAGACTTCAATTTTCACAATTCTGCCTTCTAGTGAGCCCTCAAGGGAGCACCCACAATAGAGGACAGAAGCTCACATGGGGATCTCAGAAAACGTGGCTAGCTGCTTCTCCTCACCTTCCCCTGCAGTGAGCAGCTGTCAGCACGAACTTATATTAATCAGGAAACCTCCACAATGACCCTTATTCCCGTCAGATTTAATAAAGGCCAAGTAGGGGCGGAAGTGGGACATGACTTCATGCCCTCTGATGATTTCCTCTGAAAGAAAAGGCAAGGATATGGGGTTTCTGGGAGCCGCAGATGAGGTCAGGAGGGAAGATATAAGGAGGGTGTAATTAGGTGTGGGGTCTGCAGTCCCCCAAAACTGTTGCAGAGAGACCTTGCACATAGAATAATCTTTGATGACTCTTAAGTCTGAGAATGGGTGGATAGCCCTATGTTCCAGCCCCTGCTTTACAAATATATGGAGGCATAAGCTATGTCTTCATCATGTTATGGGCCAAGGGGATACAGAGTGGATCACTATTGGCCTTTCTTTGATAGTGAGGTACCCTAACCCTTATAATGTTGATTGGTGTCATTTCCTCACCCTTTGCCTCCAAGCCCTATCTATGGTGGTAGATTTTCTAACATTCTGCTCTTCTGTTGACAACACATTTTAGGTTTTCAATAAATGCTTTTTGCTCCATGAATGAGTGACTTGTGGTTAACTGGGGGTCTTTTGGGTTAGTACTGCTTGGATTTAGGGCCAGGGACATATTGGAACAGTGTGCTGTCCCAGCTGGAAGTAGCTGGGGACCTGCAGAAGTGGAGAGGCCAACTAAAACTAGACTGCAAAGCTGGTGAGCTGTGCAGTGCAGGATCTTGTCAGTCTGCACCTTTTCCTTCTGCAGGGTTGAGGGTGGACTTAATAAGTGATGCTAATTATTGAGCTGGGGGCCTTACTTCATTGCAGGCTGGTCGTTAAGGATGATTTTCCCTCAGCTGAAGTCAAGTTAATGATGTACATTTTTGTATCTTTGCATTGTCTGCTATATCTCTTTCTAGGGATGATCCAGTCTTCAGGAGAAGAAAAAAAAAAAAAAAACTGGGAGAGCTAGTGGCTACTAAATTTCTGAGAACACCTCCCTTCCTCAGACCTTGTTGAGAATCTAGCCAGTGTCAGATTTTCAAGTTTGGGTTTGGAATGGGACCTGAGGTTCAGAAAGCTGAGTTCAGTGCCAAGACAATTCCTGACTACTTCTAGGCAGAAAGGCAGCAGAGGTGGCAGAAGAAAGGTCAGGAGAATCAGGACTGGTGGCATCCTCCCAGGAAGGTTGCTCAGTTGAAGGAGAGCAGGGTAGACACAGCCCTTGAAAGGGGAGGAGGGAGCTGTGGGCTCAGGGGCCTCACAGGCATTTTAAACCTATGCACCTCTGCTTCTGATTTTCTGGTTTGGGTAAATTTGACAGTGTCACCAAAGTGACCTCCTGAGGTAAGCTAACCTGGGATGAAGATCAAGAAAGTAGAGGCTGTGGAGGCTGTGGTTGAGGAGGCCAGGTAATCCACAGTGGCTGCACGGAGATACAAGTGTGTCCTTTCCTAAGGCTTACACCCCTTTACATCCTGGTGACATCTTTTTTTGGTTTCTTTGGATTTCTTCCTTCTTTCCTTCCTTCCTTCCCTCCCTCCTTCCTTCCTTCCTTTTCATTTTTTCTTCCTTCTCTTTTCTTTCTTTCTTTCTTTCTTTCTTTCTTTTCTTTCTTTCTTTCTTCTTTCCTTCTTAAACCGACAAGCAATTTACCCTAACAACAATTAAAGCATACTACAATACACTCACATAGTTATACAATATTTAGTGAGAGTTGATGCTGTGGTATATTTGCCTGGACAGTATTGCAATACATCATCTCACTAACCTTTGGGATGACTGATCATACTGTGGAACAATCTGAATAGTCTGATGAATTAAACTTAACTCACTCTGACTCTACAGAAACTGCTAGGAAGTCACAGAGAAATCTCAAAAGCAAGTGTTACTGTCATACATACTTAAGTGTAATAATGGATCACGAATAACAGGTATGGCGTACCTCTTTACTAGCTAGGTATTGTCATTTATCTTTGTGGCAAGAGATTCAGGATTGGATTTAATGGTTATTAAGGTTAAATCAGCATTGACTTCCCGGCTGACGACTCCAATGGAATATTTTATAACTTTGCCCAGGGTTTTCTATAGACAAGCAAGGACTGTTATTAGATCTTGAATGATTATTTAATGGGCTCCATCCAAGAGTGAGAAAGACAGGGTGCAGCCTTTGAAAAGGCTGGTCTTGGCTAATGGTCTCACCATTGGTTCCTGCCAGGGACACCATGCTGGATGGGTTATCTGATTACTGTGCCCAGTGTAAGAAAGATGGGGCTGACCTTGCAACAAGGCATGTGTGCTAAAGATTAGGGAACATACTCAGCCCTTGCCATCAGGGAAAATGCCAATGTTCTGGCCCACTATGCCAACATCTGCCAGCAGAGTTGCACTGTACCAACTGTGGAGCCTGAAATCCTCCTTGATGGGGACTGACTTGAACCACTATCTGTATGTAACAGAAAAGTCACTGGCAGCTGTCTACAAGGCCCTGAGCAACCACCTTGTCTATCTGGAAGGCACATTGCTGAAGCCCAACATGATCACACCAGGACATGCTTGCTTCCCAAGATTTTCCAATGAGGAGAATGTCATGACAACTGTCACAACACTTAGTCACAAAGTGCCTCCTGCTGTCCCTGGGGTAACTTTTCTGTCTATAGGGTACAGTGAGGAAGAGGTGTCCATAAACCTCAATGCTATCAACAAATGCCCCTTGCTAAAGCCATGGCCTTGACTTTCTCCTATGGCTGAGACCTTTAGGCCTGGGGCAGGAAAAAGGAGAACCTGAAGGCTACCCAGGAGGAGTACATCAAGTGTGCCCTGGCCAACAGCCTAGATTGTCAAGGAAAGTATATCCCAAGTGGTCAGTCTGGAGACACAGCCAGTGAATCTCTCTTCATCTCTAACCATGCCTACTAACCAGAGGTGATCTGAGGCTGCTCCTCCAACACTCCAGGGCCCTGCCTACCCACTTGCTATTGAAGAGGGGCCTTCAGGCTCTTTCCCATCACTCTTGCCACCCAAGTGACTGGTGTGTGATGTTTGTCAGTTTGTGAATGCTAAATTTGTCATCCCTTCCAGCTCAGTGCCAATAAACAACTGTGTGGGGGGCCGGGGGGAGCAAAGGCTGATATTGCCTGGAAGGAGCTGAGAACCTGTGCTTAAAGCACTAACTAGATGGTGAGAGCTCTGTGAGATCACTCTGGGAGGTGAGACAGGCTGGCCATGCCTTGAGCCCCGGGGTGTGTGTGTGTGTGTGTACATCCAGAAAACCCTCCCGGTACTGATTTCCCAACGCTGCTTCATGGGTTTTAGATACCTTTGAATCTTCTCCTGTCATATTTTGGGACTAAGGGAAGCTATCTTGTCTTAGGTGTAAACTAAGGTCTTCAGTTAAACTAAAATCTTTAGTCTTTATGCAATTAAAAATATTAATTGCATAAAAATTAATCATCTAGTCCATGGGTATGCAACCTTTTTAGCTTTTCTGGGACATATTGAAGGGATAATCGTTTTGGACTACATATTACTTACATAAGCTACAATGAATATTGATAACTTCCTGTGAAAGTGGTTGTGTATAAATGTCATGGTATATGCACACACAGATAAGCTAAAAAATCCTTTACAGCATATATTAATCTTAATATGGGTGCCCATTTGGTAAGAATCTTTTTTTTATTTAATTTTTTTTCTTATTCATTTTACATTCTGCTCACAGCCTCTCTCCCGGTCACCCCTTCCCACAACCTTTCCCCCATCTTCCCTCCCCTTCTCCTCCAAGAGGGTGGGCCCCCAGGGTATTCCCCCACAACTCTGGCACTTCAAGTTAGAGAGAATCTTTTAAAACAAGGAAACAGGCTCCATGTGTTTGTGATATGTAATAAACAAACTGAATACATGTAAGTAATAAAATTTATTTTGATAGGCTTTTATCATAAAAGTAAAGGAGGGCAGCATAAATCTAGGTGAATATTTAACATTGCTTTTTCTTTTATTTCTTTTTCTTAATTAAATTATTTACTTTACATCCCTATTGCAGCTTCCTTTCCCTCCTCTCCTCCCAGTCTCTCTCTCTCAACTCCCTACATCCTCCTGTCTCTTTCTCCTCAGAGAAAGGGAGGTCTACGATTGATATCAACCTGCCTTGGAATATCAAGTTGCAGTAGGACATGGATTATCTTCTCCTATTGAGGTTAGACAAAGCAACCCAGTAGGGGAAAGGGAGGCCAAGGCAGGTAACAGAGTCAGATTCAGCCCTTGCTTTACTTGTTAGGGGATCCACATGAAGGCCAAGCTGTACACTTGTTACATATTTGTAGGTAGCCTAGGTGCATCCCATGCCTGCTCTTTGGTTGGTGGTTCAGTCTCAGCCCTTATGGGCCCAGATTAGTTGACTCTGTTGGTTTTCTTGTGGTGTCTTTGACCTCTATGGTTCCTTCAATCATCCTCTCTCTCTTCCACAGGATTCCTTGAGCTTGACCTAATGTTTGGCTGTTGGGTCTCTGCATCTGTTTCCATCAGTTGCTTGGTGAAGCCTCTCAGATGACAGCTATGCTAGGTTCTTGTCTGCAAGTACAGCAGAGTATCATTAATAATGTCAGGGCTGGCCCCTCTCTCCTGGCATTTGTCTCAAGTTGGAGCAGTCATTGGCTGGACATTTCCTTCATTTCTGTGCCTTCCTTATTCCTGCACATCTTGTAGGCAAGAATTGTGGGTCAAAGTTTTGTAGCTGGATTGGTGTCCACATGACTTCATTGGAAGTCTTGCCTAGTTACAGGAAGTGACCATTTCAGGTTCCATATTCTCTATTGCTATGAGTCTTAGATAGAGTCACTCTCAGGCTTGGGGAGTTTCCATTGTCCTAGGTGTCTAGCTCATCCCAGAGATGCCTCCTCACCAATTACAATTCTCTCTCCCAGGTCTTGCTCCTTCAGTCCTCCCCATACTTGATCCCCCTGTTCCATTCCCCATCCCTTCTTCTACCTTGTTCCCACCCTCCCTCCACACCCAATCTCTAATTTATTTGCCATACCCAGTGAGATTCAAGCATTTCCCTTTGGTCCTCCTTGTTACTTAGCTTCTTTGGGCTTGTGGATTATAACATGATTATTCTGTACCTTATGGCTAATAGCCACTTATAAGTGAATACATACAATGTTTGTCTTTCTGGATCTGGGTTATCTCACTTGGGATGATGTTTTCTAGTTCCATCCATTTCCCTGAGAATTTCATGATGTCATTGTTTGTAATAAATGAATAAAGTTTTATACTGAGGTCTTTAATCTACTTGGACTTGAGTTTTGTACAGGGTGACAGATATGGATTTATTTGCATTCTTCTACATATAGACTTCCAGTTAGATCAGCACCATTTGTTGAAGATGCTTTCTTTTTTTTCATTGTATAGTTTTGACTACTTTGTCAAAAATCAATTGTCTGTGGGTGTGTAGGTTTACTTCTGGGTCAATATTTGATTCTGTTCACCAACTTGTCTGTTTTTATGCCAATACTGCACAGTTTTAATTACTATTGCTCTGTAACACAGCTTGAGATCTGGGAGGGTGATATCTCCAGAATTTCTTTTATTGTACAGGATTATTTCGGCTATCTTGTCTTTCCATATGAAGTCGAAAATTGTTCTTTCAATGTCTTTAAAGAATTGTGTTTGGATTTTGATAAGAATTGCATGGAATCTGTAGATTGCTTTTGGTAGGATGGCCATTTTTCTATGTTAATCCTACTGATCTACGAGCATGGGAGATCTTTCCATCTTCTGATATCTTCTACAATTTATTTCTTCCAAGACTTAAAGTTCTTGTCATACATGTCTTTTGATAGCTTGGTTAGAGTTATACCAAGATATTTTATATTATTTGTGACTATTATGAAGAGTGTTGTTTCCCTAATTTCTTTCTCAGCCCATTTATCATTTGTATAAAGGAAGGCTACTGATATTTTTAAAGTTAATTTTGTATGAAGCCACTTTGCTGAAGATGTTTATCAGCTATTCCTACTGGGCTAATATTTTTCCACACTACGTGAAGGTGTGTATCCATCCTTCCTCATCTGCATAAGGCACATTGTGATTGGTTTAATAAAGAACTGGGAGTCTCTCCAACACAAGAGAGAAAAGGTGGGTCTTCCTGGCAGAGATAAGAACTCTGGAAAAGAATCAGGCATGAGAGAATTCACCAGCTAGACACAGAAGAAGTTGGACATGCAGGACTAAGAAGAGGTAACGAGCAACATGGCAAATGTGAAATAGAACAGATGGGATTAAATAAGCTATACAACCTAGGTGAGAGGCAGCCAGCTAAGGTCTGAGACTTCCTAAATAAATATAAGTCTCTGTGTCATTATCCAGGCAGTTTGATGATGATATTTGGTGTTCAACATAAGGGCATGTATATCCAAGTTGGCAGGCAAGGAACTGGCAGGAGGGAGTCTAACCTAGATGCTCCTGGTACTGTCGGACTCCTCTGGAAGTCAGGCAGAGCCATGGGTTAGACAGTGGATCTAGGGGACAGTATACAGCTCACTGCTGCTGGGTGGATCACAAGTGGACACAATAGGCAGAGGATTGTGGGGGAGGGATCTAACATGAACCATATACAAACGACATGATGTCTGTACACACAGATCAAATACAAAACCATTACAGAATATAATAATCTTAATTATATGTGTGCCCATTTGGAGAGAATCTGTTTAAACCATGAAGAAGAGACCATATTTGTGATATCTAATAAATCAATCGAACACATATAAGTAATAAAATTTATTTTGCTATGCTTCTATTATAAGAGTAAAGAAGGGCAACATGAATCTGGGTGGACATTCTATATTGCTTTTGGGAAGCGAAAGTTTTATTCCCTGGTTTTATGGACACAGCTCTGACCTGAATGAATTCCTAAGGCACTGCAGAGATATTTGGATTTTGATTTTATGATTAATGTGCTTTAACCTTTTAATTGAAATAAGACTTAAAATACAGTTTCTATCAACTCCCATTTCCCCTCTAACTCCTCCCATGTGTCCCGATCCCCTTCAGATTCATGGCCTCTTAGTCTTTAATTATCATTCTCTCACACATGTACAAGGGAATTAAAATATAAATCCATCCTACAGAGTTAGTGTACCATTGCTTGAAAGCATATTTCTTTCAGGTCTGACCACTTGGGATTGGAGAACCACTGTGGTGCTCACCTTTGGGGAAGACTAATTCTCCCTCTCTTGGCAGTTTATAATTGTGTGTTGCTCTTCATCTAGTGAGGGGTCCCTTGCTACTTCTTCATCCACTTTGATGGTCAACGGGTGGTGTCATTGTTCAGGTCTTATTTGAGCAGGCATATTGTTGAGATTTCTTGGGGGTATTTTGCTTGTCAAATCAAGAAAACATATAGGTAATATATTTTTAACTTTTGATTATCTGTCTGTGTTTGGATGTGTGCACATGAGTACAAGTGCCCTTGGAGGTCAGAGGAGCTGAAGTTACAAGTAGTGATAAGCTATTCAACATTGCTGCTCAGAATTGAACTTGGACGCTTAGCAAGAGTAGTGTGTACTGTTAAGACTACTGAGCCATCTCTGCAGGCGGGTGTGCTCAGTTCTTAAAACTACTTTATCGCAAATGTAGGTGCTGTGGGAAAGTGGTGTCATGAATACAGTGTGATTATAAAGTGTGAACATTCATCTCTGAGAGGGACACATAAAAGCCCTGGAAAGGTCGTGAAGAGACATGAGCAAAAATATTTTTTAAACATAAGATTCTAGTTCTGTGCATTCCTTTCTATGCATTTGAAAATTGGCAGGTACCATATTTATACTGAGGAGAAGTGGACTTTGATTGTACCAAAATAGTGACAACATTTCTGGAGGTCTTGGAATCTATTTTCCAATGCTCATGTCAAATGTAAAATCATGGCTACATCACTGTTCACAAAACTGTATTCAGCTGGCTTGAAATGCAGTGAGTTATTTGCCTTAATTTGAGCTCCCCATAATGCCACCTTCACTGGAACACTCAGGGTTTGAAACATTGATATTGGTATTGACAGTTGATTTTCTTTTTAAAGATAAAATGATTAGTTAAATCCACTAAAAGATTCAATTGGTAGTTTTGATTCCATTGTCCCTTCTGGCAGAAATTTTGTTTCATACTTTGTTTGTGTTATGATAACTAACTTGATTATGTGGCTCTAGAGTCCTCAGATTGGTCATCTTACTTGTGAAATGAAAATGATGTCACCAGAGTCAGTAAGGTCACTCTTTAGGAATTTCTGGCATAGAAAATGATTTAATCCTGTGACCACTATAAAATTCAGTGCTGGTGATGATTTATGCGATGCTACTAACATTTAATGCTCTTGCACCAACTTTCCTTTTTAAACTTAGTTTTTATTCTTTGACAACATCACACATGTATTCAATGCATTGTGGCTGTTCTTACCCAGGATTGTCCCCTTTAATACCCCACCAATTCCCACTGAGACCTTCTTCTCTTTCAATAAGTTATCTTGATGTCTTCTGCAAAGCCCAGCATTTAGCATAATTTTAGTGTGGTAATTTCATGGTACACTGTCAATTCTGTGAGATCCCCTGTATATTTCTTTGAGTTCTTCAAGAAATGGTTTCTCTGTGTAGCACTGCCTGTCCTAGAACATGATCTGTAGAGCAGGCAGGTCTTGAACTTGATTCCCCTGCCTCTGCTCTCCAGTGCTGAGATTAAAGGCATGAGCCACCACCAACAGCTCTTTCTCTTTTTTTGAGATTCCTTTTCATCTGTGATGAGATAGAAGCCATGGAGTGATTAAAAATAATTATAGATAAGGAGATATATTTACTTTTATTATGAAAGTAGAGAATATTAGAAAGCAAGGTTTGAGAATGTCACCGTTTCAGCTGCTGATGCAGTACAGAGTGACATGATTGTGAAGATGGTGGGCAGGGTGTGTGTGTGAGGCACAGCTGAGGTGTGTGAGCTCCTAATGTCCAAAAAGAATGCTTACTTGGTCTTCAGTTGCCATTAAACATCCATCACGTGCAAAGGTAGGACTAAGCATCATTGATAATCTTTTGTTTCATTTACTAAACCTCCAGGAGCACATGCAAATCTGATGGTGTCAGTTCAACTGTTGGCAGGTGGAAGATAAATCACTGGAAGCCACACATGCCATCAGTCTGGACTCAGCTGTGTGTGCCAATAGCAAGAGCATTGTATGTTCACTTTACAGGACACTGGAACAAGTCATCTACAAAGTTCATGTTTACTAGTCACGCAATATCACAAAACAAGAGTTATACAAAACATCACAAAATATGCATGATTTCAGTGAGTTTGTAATTTTATGTTGGGTTGTATTTATAGCAATTCTGGGCCCCATGCAGCCCTCAGGCCAACAGTTAGAAACTCTGAACTAATCTATAAACATTGAATGGCTTCTATCATTTACCTCCTCCTAATTAATTAAATTAATTTAATTTTTAAATTAAAAATGAATTTTTATACAATATATTCTGATCATTGGTTTTGCTCTATGTCTCCTCATAGATGCACCTACTTTCCATACCCATAAACCTTACTATTAAGAAAATATTGTACATAAATGAAAACACACATGAACCAGACCCCAAGTCTATACTATTTAATGTACTTGTTTACAGTTAGATTGGGCATTGAGAATGGAAGCTGTGAAGCTCACATCAAATTTTACAGTTTCTCTACAAAATATACTTCTTGTGCTTTTCTACCACAAAGTTTAAAAAAAGAATCCCTGACAGATTTAAAACAAAAATTACAATAAATGCACCAGTAAAGCTGGCCTGGGAGGCCTAAGGGAAGACAGTACCAAAATTAATATACAGAATTGAGCCAATGCATATCAAAATTCCCATCCCATATTTCACAGACTAAGCAAAATAACCAAAAAATTCATATGGAACCACAGAAGATTCTGTGCACTAGGGTGTGGGATTCTCCACCAGGAGAGAGTCTAGGATGCAGCATGAGAAAACACATGGAGCCAGATCAGTACTAAAATGCAAGAATCTCAGGTATTTAAGCTGGGAGGTAGACAGATTAGTTTAAAAGATTAAAATAGATTAATTCTGCTCAGTTGTTGTGCCTTAAACCTTGTTTAATATGTTTAATAGTTTCTTTCTCAATTATTTGTGAGCTAGCCAGGCTAACAGAAAAATGGCACTTTAAAATTTACATTGTTACAAAGATCATTTCAAAATGGAATACAGGCCTTAGTTTAAAACAGAAAATAAAAACTTTTAGAGGGAAACACAGGGGAAACCTTTCAAGGTATTGAGAAAGGCAAGTATTTTTAAAACAGAGCACCAAAGGCCGAAGAACTAAGTATCAACAGGTGGGACTACTTGAACATAAAGTTGCTGTGTAGTAATAAAAACAATCATGGCTGACTCCTGACAGGAAATCAAGTAGCCAGTTGTTCTATCCACAGGATTGGATGTCTTAACTGTCCCAATCTGCTGCTGGAGCTCCTGAGGATTTCTAGAGATCTACTGTGATGGAAGAAGTAGGTTCTTCAACCAAGGAAGGAATGCTTCAGCAACAGGATAGATATAGGCAGAAAGCATGGGATAATCAGGCAAAAGTAAACCTTCCTTTCTCCATGTCCTTTTATGTGAGCTGCGACTAGAAAGGCTGATCCAAATTTAGGGTCCATCTTCCATGTAAAACAACCTAATCAAGAAAATCCCTCACTGTTGTACCAAGCTGCTTGGGGTTGGTTACTTCCAAATGCAGTCAAGTTGACAACCAAGATTAGCCATCACAGGCTTTTATCCAAAACTTACAAAGATTTTCAGAAATTAAACACCAAAGAAATAAAACTGCCAATCCACAAATGGGCACGTAAGTGAAATAGAAAATTTCAAGAGGGAGGAAGGGAGGGAGGGAGGGAGGGAAGGAGGGAGGGAGAGAAGAAGAGAGGGAAGAAAGAAAGATGTCAAAAACTATTTTTAAAAATTTATCCAATATCTCTAGAAATTAGTTAAGTGCAAATAAATTCTACTTTGAAATGCCATCTCAACCCCCTCAGAACAGCTATCACCAAGTCTGAGAATGAAAATCAGGGAGGACATATAGGGAGAGGGACAGTTATTCACTGCCGGTTGGAGTACAGATCAATATGGACACTGTGCAAATCAACTTGGAAGATTTGTCAAAAATCCAAAATTGAAATGCCAAAGGATCCAGCTATTTTATTTATAGGAATATAACCAGAGATCTCAGTGCCCTACCTCAGAGGTGTTCACACTCCCATATTTATTGATGCACTATTCACTACACCAAATAGTCGGAATCCACCTAGTTGTCCATCGACATATTAATGGATAATGAAAGTTGTATATAATCACAGGTGTGTATGTGTGTGTGTGTGTGTGTGTGTGTGTATGTGTGTGTGTGTGTGTGAGTGTTACTTGAATCTAAAAATAAAACGATGTTAAAAAAAACTTGCAGGTAAATGAATAGACTTAGGATGTATAATATTAAGATTTATTTAGTAGTTTTGCATCAGTGTTCATAAGAGAAATTGGTCTGAGGTTCACTTTCTTTGTTGAGTCTTTGTGTGGTTTAGGGATTAGGGTGACTATGGATTCATGGAATGAGTTTGGCAGTGTTCCTTCTGTTTCTAATTTGAAGAGTATTGGAAGTAGTTCTTTGAAAATCTAAATCTTCTTTGAAATCTAGAATGCTGCACTAAAACCACCTGGCCCTGGGCTTTTCTTAGTTGGGAGACTTTTTGATTACTATTTCTTTAGGTGTTATAGGGTTGTTTAAATAATTTACCTGATTAATTTAATTGTGGTACATGATATCTGTCTAGAAAATTGTCATTTCTTTAAGACTTTCCAATTTTGTGGAGTACAGGCTTTTGAAGTAAGACCTAATGATTCCTTCAATTTCCTCAGTTTCTGTTGTTATATCTCCCTTTTCATTTCTGATTTTGATTATTTGGATACTATCTTTCTTTCTTTCTTTTGGCTAGTTTGGCTAAGGGTTTTTGTATATTGTTGATTTTCTCAAAGAACCAGCTCTTGATTTCCTTGATTCTTTGTGTTGTTTTCTTTGTTTCTAACTGATTACTTTCTGCCCCGATTTTGATTATTTCCTCCTTTCTACTCCTGTTTGGTGTGCTTGCTTCTTCTTTTTAAAAATTTATCATTTATTTTTTATTTTTTTGCTTGCTTCTTTTCATTTCTAGATTTTTCAAGTGTACTTATAAATCATTGGTATGAGTACATTCTAAGTCCTTTATGGAGGCATTTAGTTCTATGAACTTTCTTTTTAGCACTGCTTTCATTATGTCCCATAAATTTGGCTATATTGTGTCTTCATTTTCATTGAATTGTGGAAAGTCTTTAATTACTTTACTTCTACCATGACCCAGAGATCATTGAGTGGAATTGTTCACTTTCGATTAGTGTGTAGGCTTTCTGTTGTTTCTGCTGTTGCTATTGAAGTCTAGCTTCAATCCACGCTGGTCTGAAGAATGGATAAAGAAATATGGTACATCTACACAATGGAACACTATTCAGCTACTAAAAATAAAGGCATCATGAGTTTTGCAGGCAAATGGATGGAATTTGTGAATATCATGCCAGGTGAGGTAACCCAGTCTCAAAAGGACATGCATGGTATGCACTCACTTATAATACTCACTTATGGATATTAGCCATAAAATACAGGATACCCATGCTATACTAAACAGACCCAAGGCAGCTAAAGAAGAAGGAAGGCACAGTGAGGAAGCTTGAATATCACTTAAAAGGGGAATAAATTAGTCATAAGAAGCAGATGGAGGAAGGGAACTGGGTGAGAGAGTGAATGGGAAGTGAAATTGCTGGGGTCAGGATCAGTTGTGGGGAGGGACAAAAGAGATGGTCAAATGGCCATGGGAATGAATGAAAATCTGCAACTAGCAGGGGAGGATAGGTAGGGGTCATCTTCAGGGTGTGACAGAGACCTGGGATAAGGGAGGTGCCCAAGAATCAGAGGCTAAGCTGTGATGCACAGTATTGGGGATATGGAACCTGACTGAAGAGACTACCTCAAGTAGACAGGCAGGAACCCCAGTGGATTGACAGGGACACCAACCCACCCACACAATTTCAACTCAAAATAAATCTGTCTACAAGAAATTCAGGGATGGGGTATGGAGCAGAGATGGAGGTACTGGCCGATCAATGGATGGAAAAACTTGAGATCTATCTGTTGAGGTTTGGTCTTGCTGTCTACTGCAATGCTAAGTGTGGGCCCCCAAGACCTGGAATCTGCATGTAGACTTGTGACCCTGCCCCAGAGTTATTTCTGAGTGGTAACAGATGCCAACACCCAGTAGCTGGCCAGAAGAAACATATGTGGTGTTTGGGTTTCCCCTGCTTGGGATCAGAAGAGATCCATGAGCAGAAGAAGGTGCAAGAGGAGGAAGGAGAAGCTGCCATGGGTTAGGAGTCAAGAAAGCATGGGCCCAAGGGCTGGCCAATTAGAGTTAAGAGCAGCCTGGATGAAATATAGTAATAACTTGGGGTTATTTATAGAAAAATAGATTCTAGTAGCATAGAGGGTAGGTATCTGTCCAGCTATTGTGCTGTTTAATACTTCCTGTTAATATAAAGATTGTATGTGTCTTTTACCCAGACACTGAATGGTAAAAGGTAGTATAGAAAACCTGGAGCAGGATTAAAAATTCTACAACCTATTGGTGCCTCAATGTCTGGCAAAATTGACTGTTTAAAACCAAATTAATTTCAGACTCCCAAATGCAAAACACATCCTGTACCTTTAAGACAAGGAGGCAAGGAGAATTGGTTTTTTAGTTGCATGGTTTTGCCAACCCCATGAGGGTTGGGGACTAGGGCAAAATAAGTGCTAATTTAGCACACCTGATTCGGGGGTTCATAGCATAAACTAAGATACAGCTGCACTCCACAATTGCAACCAAATAATACACCATGTGGCAGGCTTAAACTTCAGCCTGAGGTGTTATCAAATGATGTACTATGTTAGGAATTATTTTGAAGGTCTATCCTCCTATCTCAGTCCAGGGAGATTTGGAATGACAGGTGAATATCACTCTACCTGGCTCAGAAGCCAAAAAAATTGAATGTAATCATTGTAATTTGTCTTCACACTCCTTTGATTTGGAGACAGTGGATTGCAGCTGCTGGGGAACAATTTTGGCTTAAAGGATAAACTACTTCAAGTAGGCCAGCAGCCTGGCCCTGTAGACAGTTTTCATTCTGCTGTGGTTATTTTCCTTCTAAGCTATCCCATGATGCTTTCAGGCCAGGCAGCCCTGAACAATATGGCAAATGAACCCATTCCTGCACTTGTGTCCTGACCATGCTGGGTGAAAGCTTGTGATTTCTTACCTTTGTATCACTGGATAAAACACAATGATGAAGGCAGATGATGAAGGCAACGTCTAGGAAATTGTCCAGTGCTCATGGCTCCAGAGGCATATGAATCCATCTCGGTTATAGGCATGGCAAAAAGTGGCAGACATAGAGAAGGAAGCTGAGGGCTCAAACCATTTACTATAAATACACACATACACACACACACACACACACGAGAGAGAGAGAGAGAGAGAGAGAGAGAGAGAGAGAGAGAGAGAGAGTTGAGAATGGCATGGAGTTTTGAAAGCTCAAAGCCCCAACAATATTTTGCAAGATCCTATTTCCTAAACCTCTCCAAACAGCACTCAGATCTAAGAACCAAGTGTTCAGGTACATGAGCCTATGGGGGACACACTCACTAAAATATCCACCAAATAAAGGTAGGTTGGGACAAAAGTAGAGACCAGAAACTCTGTGTAAGATCTAAGTCCACAGAAAATGGTGTTTGCAGATTATGAACTAGGGACAGAACAAGGAAAGTATAGCAGAGCATATTGCCCAGCACGAACCAGGAAAACCTTGAGGCGTTTTGCATCTGAACTGTGTCTTTCAATGGTACCTTACAGTCCTCTCTTGCTGTGATGGGACTGCAATGGCCTAGAGGAGCAGAACATTTGGGTCTTGATCAATTGAAGCATTTCCTAGGTTCAGCAGAATCAGTACAGAGATGTTAAGGGAGGGCAATACGCTTTTTTGCCAATGGTAAGGATGGACAGATGCTTCTATAGAGCAGAGAAATCTGAAGCAGGCTGTGTTTAAGGCAATTACCTGGCTCTGATTCTACTCAAATGTGTGCTCATAGGCATCAAAGCAAGCTGACTGTGAATAGCTTTAAGCATGCAGCTGTGGGAGGAAACAGGGGTTTGAGCATGGGCTCATCTTGTGTGGGGGATGCCAGGAAGTCACTGACTGTAGAGTAGATGACACTGGAGGCCACTGTGCCTTGGTGACCAGGGAATCCTAGGCTCAGGCTCTGTCCTAGCATGTTTGATGTCGGGGTCAGCTTTCAGCTCAACTACTTCCTTTTTGTAGAAATATTTTTATCTCCTCCTTAAGGATACACAATTGTGATTTTCAAAGTTATTTTAAGCCATAGAACCACTGCCTCAAAGTAATATAGCACCTACACTGAATGCGTATTTGTCTGAATGACTTTCAAATATGCATTGTTCTTTGATCCTGCACTTTTCTTTGCTTTTGTTGTCTACAAAGGTGCTAGGTCTTTAGTGTGTCTGTAGGGCAGGGATTGGTTTCCAGTTTCTTTTTAGAAACTGTGTGGCACTAACTTCTCTTCCTACATACATGTATGCCTTTGGAGGTTATGGGATCCAAAGGCAAATTTTACTTCATCTCACAAGAGAAGTAGCGCGGAGACTGCTTGGAACACAGAAACATGAAGGTGTAGCTACAAGCCATGACATCTGTGAAGTTTTTGTTGCTACAAGACCCTCAAGCCAAGACTGCTTGGAGTTTTCATTTTGCTTAAGTTAAATCATGCAATCTTTAGTGGATTCAAGGGGGTCTACTTGCCTCTGCCCGCCAAATCCTGGACTTTAAAGCAGAGGATTAAAAAATCCAGGCAACTTGGATTTTTCAGCAATGGGAATCCAACACAGGGATACTCGTGTTTTACACAAAGGCACACATTCTTCCTACAGTCTCATGCCAAGACCTGCATAACATGATGAGGAGACCAGGATATCTTGCACACGATGGACACAGCAGTCACTGCAGATTTCTAAATTAGTAGAGTTACTTCTCCATGCCAGGTTTTCATTGTTTTTGTTTGTTTGTTTGTTTTTTACTAGCCTCCATGATTCACATTCATTTTGTTTCTGAATTATGTTTCTACATATGTGCATCTCTTATGACTTAACCCTGCATAGTGGTCATTTCTGTTATCTTTAAAATAAACACAAGGCTGTCCCAGCAGTGTTGTTCTCCAGCTATTGACCCCTACCCTTGGTAAAAACACTGCTTTTCTCTCTGGGTTCCCATTAGAAGCTAAGTGACTGAAGCAGTTTCCAAACCTCATGCCCTTCTGTGTTGACTCATGAAGAAGTAGCATTTTCTAGTTGTTTTACCCTTTTGGACATAAAAGATGTATATAGTCCAGGGGACCAGCGGGGAGTCTTAGCCCAGAGGCAGCAGTGACTGAGATGAACAAGCTCTGAGGGACCCATGCTTCTGAGTGACCCTGCTGCTATGGACGATGAGCACAAAGGAGGGAGCAAAGCTGATTGGGGTGGACTACCTTAGGCCTGGGCATGTGGGAGTTGGGGTAGTGGATTTGGGGGAGAGACACTAACAGTCCTGGCCTTCATGAACTCTCTGTGATCCCACTTCTGGTCTGGACCTTTGGGAGACCCCTCTCTGAATGGGGAAGAGTTGGTCTGTCAACACAGGGTTGAAGACCTAGTGGACTGAACCACATGCTGCATTGAGTGTCTTAGGTAGGGGGTAAGAGGTAGGATTGTGCTCAGACCCCCATGGACTTTAAAGCACACAAGTTGCTAGACTCATCTGACTAGAGAGCAAAGAGATGGGGTTGGAGCAGGGAGGCTGAAGAAAGCCTAGCCATGTTTCCAGAGGAGGACAGGGAAAGTATCCTAGATGAGAACTAGAGTTACTGCAAGAGCTGTCTCCTTAATGGTGAAACTGTGGGAAAGGGACATCCTGTCCAGGAAGTCCCATCTACCAGTGACCTCAGCTCTCTCTTCTGTGTCTCAAGGGCAACAGTGCTTTCCTTCTCCTGTCTTCTATACGACACAGAGGAGGTAGCAGGTGACCCTGAGCCCCAAGACAGGAGACACCCAACTTTTCTCTTGATGGTGCTCACTTTAGGCCTGTCAGAAGGGCAGACACTGGAGAGACTGGTCAAAGTAAAAACTGAGCTGGGCATTGCCGGGGGAGATGTGTGTGTGTGTGTGTGTGTGTGTGTGTGTGTGTGTGTAGATGGAATGAGCAGAAAGCAGTATTCCATTGACCTCCCTGGCAGAGTTGATCCCTGAGAATGGACATGAAACCAGCCTTTGCAGTCAGAAAAAGTTATTTATTCAGTTGCTGCCATCTGTCTTAGAGCAATCTTGGACTCAGCTATAGGGAAGATGGCTAGTCAGAAATGGATCTAGTTTGCGTCTTGTAATTAGCTGCGTTTCATCATTTTCTTTATCCAGGATAAATAACTCAAAACTCTCGTGAAGACCTGTGGAGCTGATCCATCAGTTTGCCCATAGGAGATGATGCCTGCAGCTGCTTTTTTACATATAAGCGGCCCTCCAGAATCTTCCTGTGAATTGAGGGCATACAGGGTACTGAGCTGTTGTTCACCCTAGTCGCAACCTCCTTCTCATGTCAAGGCTCCTCCCAAAGAAGCATGACTTGTACTCTCTGCTTATGAGGTCAGAGAGCAGGCCTGGAGACCCTGGCCTTCCCAGCTCTGACTGTGGATATGGTTAGGGCTTCACCTCCCTCCTGAGACCAGCCTCTGCCCTTTCCCCAGGTCTGTGATCCACTCTCTAGGAAGGTGTGTGGGGGATCATCATCTCCAAGCTGTTGTTTAAGGACATGGGGACAGTGAGTGGGCCTGATATGAGCATGGAGGGGAAGCCCATTGACAAAGTGTGTGTTTGCTCAGAGGAGATACCTGGCTGTGGTTATGACACACACAGGGAGCCCAGCTTAGGCCTGGAGACAGGCATTGTGTTGCTAACACCTTCCTTTATACAAGCTACCTTCAGCAGAGGTGCCTTGTTTTTTGTTTTTGTTTTTGTTTTCAGGGGTGCCTTGTTAGCTTTGGGGCCTCTACTTAGTTACTGGTTCCTGCTGTTCCAGGGAGAATGATCATAGCCAGTGGGTCCCTTTATTTTTGAGTCTGCAGGTCCCAGATTTCTTACCCCTCCAACTGAGTCCAGAGTTGAAGGCAATCCAACTTACCTCAAAGGAAGCTCCCTTGATCTTCGAGTCTCCCACACATATCTCATTTGTTTTGTTGTAAGAACTTTGGAACTGGGACTCACACACTCGATCCTTCTGTACTGTCATCTCAACCTCTTGCAGTGTGTTTGAGAATTCCCCATCTGGGGCCATCCTTCCCCAGCCAGCAACACTACACACATCCCCTGGCTTCACATGGGCATTGCGCCTGGGCAGGTTGAGGGACCTCACAGCTCTAGTCCTCTTGGCTGTTCTCACCAGCTGATAGGGAAGAAACAGGAGAAAGCAGCTCAGCCAAGAGGCTGGGGCTCTGGGTCACATTAAAACTCATGATGGAAGGAGGGAAGAAGCAAAATCAGAGAAGGAGGGCAGGGAGAAGCCCTGTAACAAGCAGAACACAGGCACCAGGGGTAGCATGAGGGGTGGGGGATGAAGGATGGGTGGAGGTTTATGAGTGGGAGAATGGCAGGTCTCACCTTTAATAGCATGATGTCATTGGAACGGTCATCAGGATTATAAGCTGGGTGGGGAATGGCTTTTGACACAGGGATGATCTGTTGTGTCTCCTCCTTAACGTGGATGTTGTGGGCCCCCAGGGTGACTGTCATTGAGCTGTGAAGAGAGCAGAGTGGAAAGGAGAGCTGTGGAGTCAGAGAGGATGCAGTCCAGGAACTGTGAAAGGCAGGGTAGGCAGGGTGGAGCTCTAGCTGAGGGGACTTGAGGACATAGGAGAGCCTCAGAGTCAGACCTTAAACTCTCTGCTTCTCAAGGACAGGAGATTCCTGGGGGCTCACTCTTGCATCTAGGCATTATTCTGAAGTTTGCATCAACTTTTAATGTGAATTTTCAATCTCAACCACTACTTTTGTTTGGCCAGTGCCATTGATCAACTCAAGCATACATAGTGCTGGCTATAACCTCTCACCCTTTTACCTCCAATGTACCTCTTGTCAGACATTAATTGTCAAAACCCTGTCTTCTAGTGGGCACTCGGGAGCTTCCACAATAGAGGACAGAAGCTCCTGTAGGTGTCTCAGAAAATGTGAGCTAGCTTCTTCTCCTCACCTTCCTCTGCAGTGAGCAGCTGTCAGAACGAATTTCTCTCGAACCAGGAAGCCTCCACAGAACATCTTCTTTCCATTAACATTCAGAAACTCAAAATATGCCATGTAGGGGCGGGAATGCGGACTGACCTCATTGCCTCCGATGATCTCCTCTGAAAGAAAAGCCTAGAATATTTGGTGTCTTGGAGTAATATTTCATGAGAGTTGATCTAGGGAGGTGTTGATTAAGAGTGGAATCTGCAGCTTCCCAAGGCTTTTGAAGACTGGATCCATTGCACATAGAATAATCCTGTGCCTCGTTAAAGCTCCCCTTTCCCTAGGGTGAAATAAAGTTAGTGATGTACATTTTTGTATCTTTGCATTCTCTGCTGCATCTCTAAGAATGATCCAGTCTCCAGGTGATGAAAAAACGTTGGGACAAGCTAGTGCCTACTAAGTTTTCTGAAAACATCTCCTTTCTTCAGACCTTGTTGAAAATCAGGCCAGTGTCAGATTTCCAAGTCTAGGTTTGGTATGGGACCTGACATGTAGAAATCTCTTGGGTTCAGTGCCAGGACAATTCCTGACCACTGCTGGACAGAAAGACTGCAGAGGTGTCATAGAATGGCACCTCTCCCACAGACATGGTCACTCACCTGCTCCAGCTCCAAGAGGCAGAAGTAGGGTCAGGAGAATCAGGACTGGTAACATCTTCCCAGGTAGGCTGCTCAGGTTGGAGGAGGGCAGAGTAGACACCGCTCTTGGAAGGGGATGAAGGGTGTGTGGGCTCAGGGATCTCACAGGCATTTTAAACCTGTGCATCTCTGCTTCTGATCAGCGTCATATTACTTAAGGAAGTTTTCTGGTTTGGTTAAAAAAATGACACTGTCACCACATTGACCTCCTATAAGCTAAACTGCGATAAAGACCAAGAATGTACAAGGTTGGAGTCTGTGGTTGAGGGGGCCTGAGACCCAAGGAAGTCTATCGTGACAGCATGGAGACATAAGAGTGTCCTTTTCTAACGCCTACACCCTTTTGCATTCTGATAAGATCTCTCTTGTTCTTCATTTTTTCTTTCTTCTCTTTTTCTCTTTCTTTCTTTCCTTTTTAAACAATACTGACAACCAATTTATCTTAACAGCAGATATAATACTGCTGCTACTCACTGTTAAATTCACAGTTACACACTGCTTAGTGAGAGTTTATACTGTACTGCAGAATATCATCTCATTAACTTTGGGGACTACTGATCATACTGTGGAACAATCTCTTTGGATATTCTCATGAATTAATCTTAACTCTAACTCTTCTGAAACTTCTAGGGAGTCACAAGAGAAATTTTAAAGGCAAGTGTTTGTCCCATATTCAGTAATCCTGTGTTACTGTCATACATAGTTAAGTGTAATAACAAATCACAAATGACATGTATAGTTTACTAGGTATTGTCATTTATCTCTGAGACAAGAGCTTCAGGACTAATTCAAAGGTCAGTAAGATTAGATCAGCATTGGCTTCCCTGATAGAAAATGATATTTTCTATCACTTTGCCTAGCATTTTTTATAAACAAGGTCCAAGATTAGATCTTGATTGTTATTTAATGGCCTATATCCAAGAGTGAGAAAGACAGGGATGCAGCTTTTGAAAATGCTCATCTTGACTGGAGGGAGCTGAGAACCTGTACTTAGAGCACTAGATTGTGAGAGCTGTGTGAGATCACTCTGTGAGGCGAGACAGGCTGGCCCTGCCCTGAGTGTGTGTGTGTGTGTGTGTGTGCGCGCGCGCGCGCGCGCGCCCAGAGCTACTGGATCCTGCTTTCATATCACTGCTTTGTGAATTTTAGATACTTTTGAATTTTCTTCTCTCACATTTTGAGACCAAGAGAAGCTTTCTTGTCTTAGTTATGGACTAAAGTCTTTAGTCTTTATGCAATTAAAAGTATTAATTTCCTAAAAATTAATCATCTAGTCCACAGGTATGCAACATTTTGCCTTCTCTGCTCCACATTGAAAGATTACTGTTTTGGGCTGCACATTGCTTACACAAGCTATAATGAATGTTGATCATTCACCCTGAAAGAGACTGTGTATAAATGGCACAATATATACACACAGAGATAAGCAGCAAAAGCCTACAGAATAAAATAATCTTAATTATATGAGAGTCCGTTTGGAGAGAATCTTTTAAAACCATGGAGCAAGGTCCATGTTTGTGATATCTAATAAACTGAACACCTGTAAGTAATAACATTTATGTTGTTATGCTTTTATCATAGTAACAAAGGAGGACAACAAGAATCAGGATGGATATTCTTATATATTGCTTTTAAAAACAAAAGTTTCACTCTCTGGCTTGATGGACATAGCTCTGATCTCAGTGAATTCTTAAGTGAGAGGAGCTGAAGTTACAAGTGGTGATGAGCTATTCAATGTGGCTGCTCAGAAATGAACTTGGGTCCTCAGCAAGTGCAGTGTGTACTGTTAAGACTTCTGAGCCATCTCTGTAGTCCTGTGTGATCAATTCTTGAAACTGGTTGCTCACAAATGTAGGTGCTGTGGAAAAGTGGTGTCGTGAATACAGCGTGAAGGTAGTATGTAAGCATTTTTGCCTGAGAAGGACCCATAAAAGCCCCATAAAAGTCATGGAGGGACATGGTCAAAAATATTTTTAATTTGCAAGAAGGCTTATAGTTCTATGCCTTCCATTTGAAGAACCAAAAATAGACTTGTGAAAATACCAGACTAATGACAATATTTCTGGACATCTTGAGATGTGATTTTAAATTCTCATTTTAAATGTCAAAGCAAGGTTACATCACTGTTTGCAAACCTCCGTTCTGCTGGGTTGAAATGCATATAATTAATTGGGTTTAATTTGAGCTCACTATAATTCCTTCTTCACCTGGAACATTCACGGTTTGAAACATGGTATTGAAAAGTTGATTTTCACCTTAAAGATGAAATGAGTAGTTAAATACACTGGAAGGTTAAAGAGGTGACTCCGTTTTCATTTTGAAGTCTGTCCCAAATTTTGTTTATTCTCCCGTAAGTAACTTGATAATGTTCCTAGAGTGTCCTCAGCTCAGCCGTCCTACTTCTGAAATGAGAATGATGTCACCAGAGTCAGCACAGTCACTCTTTAAGAAGTCTTGGCATGGGAGATGATTTAGTCCTGTGAACCTTATAAAATTCTTTGACAACTTTATACTTGTTTTCAGTGTATTTTGATTATTTTTACCCAGGATTGCTCCCTCTCACACCCCTCTAATTCCCACTGGGACCGTCTTTGTGTGCATAAGCTTTTTTGATGTCCTGTGCAAAGACCCTTCTGCCTACATCTCCAAACACTAATGCCCTTTGCACTTAACCAGCCTTAGTCCTTAAACCCAGCATTCGATCTCTTTTATCTAAATGGATTCTACACTCTACATCTTTACCTACAATACTTCCATAGTCAGCCAAAAGCCTAAGTGAACCTCCCACCATCTGAGGTCTCTGCTCTATTAACACTGCCTGTGTTCCTCTCCATCTTCCATTATGCTTTCCACTGTCACTGGAAACACCACTCTCTTCTCAATCCTAGACCTTAAAGGTGCTTTCCCCTTAATATCCCTGGATGCTCATGCTTGATGTCATTTTGCCTTCACTTGGAGAGACCCCTATACTCACAAATCCCAACGACTGACCTACACGGTCTTTCCACCAGGATTCAGACACAGCTCCTCCTTTTCTGGCCAGGCAGTCACTAAGGTCCTAGCCTGCCTCCCCCCCTTTCCCTCCTGCCTGCTACATATGTGGATGACCACCTGTCTGCTACATATGTGGATGACCACCTGTCTGCTACATATGTGGATGACCACC